>KK502852.1:115425-157244 GCA_000688735.1 Glossina austeni | reverse complement strand
AAAAAAAAAAAAAAAAAAAAAAAAAAAAAAAAAATTAATAGAAACTTCTATCGATATTGTAAACGGTTGATTGACTTTAAAGAATTACTCTTGACGAGACAATGGAAATTTTCGCATTCACCTAACCATGAGTTTTAATTGATTAAAACTACATTAATTCGTTACTTCCTATGTAAATAGCTCTTTTCAGCATTCACCTCAGATCGATGTCGGCACTTTTCATAGGCAGAGGACTAATTCATTTAATTTCCATCGCAATTCATATACTTATCCATGACTCAATGACAACGCTTTAGCTTTAAACATTAATGAGAGAGATTTGGCTTTAAGTCTTAACTTAGATTTAGCCTTCGCCTGTGGACGCCATTAAATTTCCATTGCTTGCATTTAATCTCTTATAATATGATACCTTAACGCACTATTTTTCAGACTACTTGACAAAGAGTGAAGAAATGAATACAAAAGATTTCAGTGGTAATAGAAAATAAAAATATTGCACTCGTCACCGCAAGCAAGAATAGAAAAATTAAACTTTTTGATTTATATCGGAGGTAGAAACATTTTCCCAATAAACTTTTAGCTGCTTCTAGTACATATTTATTACTCAGATCAAAAAACAAAATGAATTTGTTTATAAAATCAACAAGCAAGAAATTACACCCGTCCGTCCGTCACCGAATCTTTTGTACCCATCATCGCGATCCTAAAAAAAAAGGAAAAGAACTGAATTTTCATACTCTACGATAGTGGATGGGCGTGGCTAATTTTTCTATTTTTAGAAAAAAATTGGAAATTTATATATATATATATATATATATGATACATGTCTTGTGCTTTATCAGTAAAAAACAAAAAACAAGGGAAACAAAGGTGTTCGTAGTTTTTGTAATATACACTTGCGGGGGTTGTAGGCGTGTTATTTGAAAGGTTTGGGTCATATTCATATCGTTTAAAAATTTTAAGACGATCTTTTTATTTTTGCGAACGGGAGAATGTTTACTAGAGATACTATACAGTTGCGCAGACGGATACGCCGACATCCAGACAGACGGACATAATTAAATAGATTCAGAATTTTTTGCTGATCAAAAGTATTTATACTTTCTGCAGGAATTCAAATATTTTCCGATTTAAAGAAATTCGATAAAAGATAGACGATAATAAGAGGGACCGAGGTGGCGCAATCAACTGCTTGTCAAGACTTTTTAGTTATAAGATGTGAACTTGAGTGAAGTTTGAATGCCACTGTATAAGGGAAAGATTTTATAGCGTTTTCTCAATAAACATAATTTATCCGAGCACTTTTCACGCCCCTCTTTCAAGGTCAACTTTACATTACTAAGAAAGCTCTGCAGAGCGAGAAATCGGCGATGGTTGTACTTGCAAAGGACGGGCAACTCGCTGGATCCATCAAAAGTTCCTCAGACTTTTCTATTTGCGAAGCAAATTAAATAATGTTTGGTTTGGTGTGACGCCTTTCCTCTTGATCGCTCGCTTTGCTGGCATTAGTTACTGCCAGTGTGGTCTGGTTAAAGCACTTTATGACCCGACCAATCTCCTCCAGATATAGAGCCTTACCTTGCGTGGTATCAATCAAGGAACTGTCACTGTTTTTTCGGCTTCTCCCACGATGTTTTCACGTGTTTACTGTAGTGATGACTTGACTATCACCCAAAATTGTTTCGAATTCTTTTTGTTTCAGCAGTAATTCACAAGTCAAGAAGTTGGCTCAATTAAATTTTTCACTACTAATTTCTCTAATATCCATATAACGAGCATCCTTTTCTATACATCTTTTTGCAATTGACTCAAAAGTCATTCAATTAAACGCGTACCGTTTTGTAGAGCAGCAATTTGCGAACCGTTCATTAGTTGTTGATCTTTTCAACATCTTCAGCGTGCATTCTTTTACAAATCTACGAAACGTGTTCAAATTTTCTCCGAATTTTTGCTCATTTTCAAACCGCAATTTCTTTTCATCAAATCTTACAATGATCCTGTGAACAGTCACCTTTTTTATGTTCCTACAAAGCTGAGTAAATAGCATTCATTTTCAGCGTTTTTGTTTTGTGTCGTTTGTGAACTTCAAGTTTAATGGCAGCTATAAAATTTCATCATCAAAGTTTTAAGAACACTTAACCAAGTGGATAGACTTCTTGCACGGACGAATAGATAGAAAAAATGATATTTTGTTAACCTTGAACTTTTTTATATTAACCTGATTAATTAAATACTTGGCTCTTTAACTATAAACACTCTTGAAAGTCTATTAATGCATGCTATTAATAATTAATTTTTATTTCAATTTGTGTAAATTGCATTTTAATTAGAATTTTTACCCTAATAAAGTTAACTTGTTTTCTAAATTCATTAACATTTCATTGCGAATTGAAAAGCATTAACATATATAAACTCTTTTCTCGCGGCGCCTTTTTTTCTTTTAAACTACTCTCAGAACAATGTGTGTTTTACGCGCTACATACAATATAATGATATTTGTATACAAAAAATTGTAGCAATACGTGCGATGATGTTTGGCGGGCAACAAAAAAAAAAAAAACCAGTAAGTGCAGTCTTCAACCCATAAAATTATGCACACCTGTCCGGTTATTAACACTTATGTGGGTATAAAAATAAAATTAAGTTCGCGTCGTAAAACGAATCCTAATTAAATATAACTTCAAATCTCTTATAAATCCTCAGTTCAGTAATCAACTCTTCTTTCTTCTTTCTTCAAATTCTAATAAATATTGAGTTCAGTTCTTAGACCAATATCTCCTCAGGTATAGCAGATTAGTTACGAATACAAGTATATAGGAATTTCTGATATTTCTTGCAAAAAAAATACTTCGTTTTTTCCACACCTGCCGACTATATGGATACGACGTCTGCGTTTAAGTTTTTCATTGACATAAACTAATAAACGGAATTCTTCGGATTTTCCTTTTTCTTAAGGTTCTTAAAGGATTTAAAGACAAGGACGTGGAGAATTCCATGGAAAACGCTTCGCTAATCAAAGATATGGCGTATGCGGTGTGTTTTTATTAGCGCTGAGATCCCATGGTCTTCGATGCTGGATAAAAGTTTTAAAGACAGGGGCATGGAGAGTTCCATCGCTAAACAAGGATATGGCGTATGCGGTGCGCTAAGATCCCATAGTCTTCGATGGTGGATACGGAAATTTATATAAGACCTTTGATACAATTTCTTCACAAACCGTATATGAAAATCAGTTGGATGTTCTTTTGATATTTATTAACAAAGTAGTGCTTCTTCTGAGGACACTTATATCGCTACTTAGTACAGACGCTAAAGCTGCTGTATATTCTTCTCTTATACAATAAATAAAGTTAGCAAACAAATCAAAACGTTATTGAAAAAGAAACTTACCTTTCAGTGCCCTACACTATTTTCCGTATCAGAACTTTTCATATAGTTTGACAAGTTTGATTTTTTTCGCCAGCTTCACTTCATTTTTCACCTAAACAGAATATAAAAAATTAAGATTTCTTAAGAAATCCGCTGCACAGCGATATCTTTTAATGCTCGCAGCAGAAAATGCCCTTGAAAAAGTTAAAAGGTAGGTTTACGTCCGCTAGCCAACTTTCTAGAACTTGTCGGACGACGTCAAATGTTGGCGATCCCAAACCCCTATAATCCCCTATAATGACTTATGACGCTTGTCCTTTCGGTGTATGATTTGTCGCAGGCCTTCCGAAACATTTCCTGAATACTGTAAATACTGAAATTGCTCTAACCGAATACGATTTCCAACCGAAAATTTTGCATTTTACTAAAAACGCGACTGCTCTTTAAATATCACCCGACTCGTATTGTTGTTAGTGGCAAGCTCTGAAAACCTGTAATCTCTTTACTCCGTATACATAATGTTGTGACTTGTATTATTATGCGTTTTAGTGTAGGTCTAAATTTCATTAAACTTCCGTATGACGTCATATTTATAGTTTCCTATGTGAATGTTTACCCTTTATTGCAATTAGCTTATAATTCTTTTTAAAATAAATAAAATCTTCCTTTAAAATCTCAAAAAGTCTTATCTAATGAAATAAAAAAAAAAGAAAAAAAGAACAAATGCGTCATTATATCTAACATCAACAGCTAGTCAGCGTATTGATGCCAAGTTTATTTTCGTAACCGCAATCGTTATGAATTTTTATCTAATGTAAAAAAAAAAAAAAAAAGAAAAAGAAAAGCATTAAAGGAAGCTGTTCTACATAATGTGTGAGAAAATTGTCGCATATTTCTGTAAAGAAAACGTTTCGGTCTTGAATGATTATCTTCAAAAACCCTTACAATAAAATTAACAAAAAAAAAAAAACCAAAAAAAAAAAATCAATATCAAGCTTTAGAAAAAATTTTTTCATTTCGATCAAGTTTTTTAACAACCGCTTATTTCGCATTTCTGATACTTTCATCTTACGATGACATGGGAATGAGAACTTATTTATATTATAAAGCAAACCGGTTTGAATATTAAGGAATACGATAGGAGTAAAAAACAAAAAAAAAAATAAATAAATAAAAAAAACATACACCCCTGAAGTGTATAAAATTTGAATTAACCTTAGCATTGACGAGTGCTTACGTATGCATAACCATATGCACTCATGACTAAACAATTAACCGCAAATATTTATGCGTAAATATTCTGTTTGTATAAATAACATATAAAATCTTGGTTTTTTTTTTTTTTTCTTTCTTTCTTTCTTTCTATTTTTAATACACATTAGCCCACACTCTTATAAAAGAGAATTATTACACAATTACAATATTTTCATATATCCATCGTGTTAAGAGCACATAAAATTCTTTATTGCATTTGTCGTTCAAGAAAACACAGATATGCAAACTTGTATACTTTTTACAAAAGCTTGTCAATCCGCTAATAGGTCTCACGGTGTTTTAAAAGGCTGGACAATCTGCAACAGCTAACATGCTTCATTATTCGCTTCATTATTTCTTGGAAATAAAATTAAATTCAAATATTCAAGTAAAAGACCAATTTTAGGGGCGCGGTACACCCTATTCTCTTCTACGGTTACTCATTCAGTATTCAAATGAGGTGTTATAACACAAAAGATCCACAACGTAATCCGATCGGAATCATATTCGTCCTTGGGCCAAAAGACATCCATGTACCGAACTCCATTAAAATATTTTCAAAATTACCGCCTGCGTAGATTGAACGCAAGAAAAGAAGACAGACACCCGGCCGGACAAACTTCTTCATTTTCTGAATCGATCGGTATAGTAAAAGGTGAATGTTGCATACATCCGCTTAAGTTTAATATAAGCTTGCACCAGTGGTGTAAGTGTAATGAAAGAATGAACAGTTGTTCTGCCTCTATAAACATAGACCGAACATTTATCATCGAGTAATATATGGATCATGGTCATATTTGTAATATATAAAGAGATCTTGACAGCAACCTTTACACAATTAACACTAGAACTACGTTCTGCACGTCATTTGCCCACTTTTTAAATTTCGATATCCATCTGCCTGTAGTCCAAGTGCTGTAGTCCGAGTTTCAAAAATTTTTTTTTGACTTTTACTTGTATGAAAAGACCTTGAAATATGTATAATTAATCTTTTCGTATTTGCTCCAGTTTTTGAGATACCAGTGGCGTATATCTACTAAAACGGATCATTTTGATCCACCTTTTTTCTATGAAATGAAAGCTGAAATTCGCCACAAACATTCCTTGATCAACCAAGAATCCAAGGGGAAAAATTATTTATAACATATCCACACACACGCCCACCATAGATTAAAAAATGAAACCACTTCGAGCACACACTAACAATATTTTGGTCTATAACTTTCGATTCCACAAAGAAATTTCGAAATACATCTTATCGCTATGGTCGCCGGAACGCACCTGTATGTTCGATCAAAAACCGTCTCTCTCTTTTTACCGATACGAACACAATTAACAATAAAGTCTTAATTCCAATTTATTTTCGATTCATTTTCGAATTATTTGTAATCGAATGAAGGACATGGGAATAAGGGTGTGTTCAAGTAAATTAAAAATAAATTGGAATTAAAATTTTATCGTTAATTTTGCATATGCTAGCAAACCAATCGGAGCTAGTAATATAATTGGACTGAGTATGAAAGTTTGGCTAACGAACATCTGAATCAAAGGGTTTCGGAAATATCTTCGCGGCATCAAAAGTTATAGAAGGAAATGTGAAAAAATTATCACTTGTGTGGTTGCTTTTTTCGAGATTGTCACAGTTTCCCATCTATTGGGGGCGTGCATGCAGATAGATGACAATTATTTTCAAAGTGTGGGTTTTAATCCATCAAGGAATGTTTGTGCCAATTTTCACCTGTTTATGTTCCATTTTGCTACTTCCGTGTGATACACGCAAAAAAGGGTATCAAAATGCTCCGTTTTCATGGAAATAGATAATTATGGGTAACTCTATTGTCAAGGTTAAATTTAATCGCATTCGCATGTTCTACTGTCCACCTTTATTTTAGAAATTTCAAAGGCCACGCATGCATTATCTTTTCGAACCATAACAAAAATCATATGCTTCTCGAACAAATCTATGAAATTATTTTATGTAGACATAATAAAGTAGACGACGAGAATGATGACGCAGAATTCGTACTAAGCTAAAGATCATCTGTCGAATGGTGTTCATTTGACTTTTTATTAAAATATTTTCATTGCCCCCATTTAAGCCAATTTTCTACCATTTCAAACTAACTATGAGCAGATGTTACGTGTATCCATTAAATGATGTATATGTATAAACAAATATTTATTTTCAATTTAATAGAATATTTAGTTTCAATAAAATGCATTATTTTGTCACGTACAGAAAATATTTAAGAAACAAAATGAGAGAAATAATTATTTTATAAAAATATTTTTTCATATGCATTTAATAAAACTTGCGAAAATAATTTCTCCCATCAGACTAATTACGTTACAAAACTCAACCAGATAACCATGAGGGAAAACGGAAATGCTCTCGCTAGGAACTTGAATGTATTCGAACTAAAATAGAAACACAAAACAAATTTCTTTTAGCTTTTAATATAGACAGTGTTCAGACGATAGTTTATATACCTTTAACGATAATTTATTATTCTATTCACGATCTCAGAAGACAGAGAAATCATCGTAGATGTAAAACTATATAGAATCTTTTGCCTGTCAATAGAGGTACGGAATACCAAATTTGTTCTATTTTATTTCCATTATCATCATATACCTCTACCCATAAATCGTATGCATTCATCATCGATTTGATTTGACGTCTCAACACTTCAGGCACTAACATAACTGTGCCAGTCTTAAATTTTGCAATGGAAGGAAGAATAATGGAATGACAATGTTCGATGAAGTTATTAAGTACATGGTCAAGTATTAAATAAATAGAAACTCTATAGCGGGCTACGATCCATCCTTAACATGTTGACGCTTACGTTATTATGATTATTATTATTATTAATTTCGTCAGAAAAATAAATTCTAAGACTAAACTCTTAAAGCACTAGCATCTTACATTCAAACCCACGACCATTGAGTTGCTAGTCGAGACTCCTCGCCGTCGGCCACTCAGGCGGATGACGCTCACTTTAAAATCGGTGAGTGCTTGCAAAAACGCACTTCCTTTTTTTTTATTGTTCTACAATACTAAGAACATAGGATTGGTATAAACGTCGTTCGCATCTACGAGCACACGCAATGGACGTCTATAGACGTCATTTACATCAACGGGTTAACTACCCTGCCCTACCCTACTGCTATTCATATAAAGACTTTTCAAAACAAGGCATTAAGGCGAACCTTTCGTTAGTAGTTAGACGGGTTAGTAGACCAATTAGAAGCATTGAGCATGCATAGAACATAAAACATGCAGGCGACTCTGTCGAACATTTAGTTATGAAATTTTCAAAAACATGTTCACGGAATCGAAAGTTATAGACGAAAATTTGAACAAATTGTCGGTGTTATTTTAAACCTGTGTTAGTTTCTTCTGCATTGTGAGCCTGCAAGCTAACAGACTACGCCTATTTTTTGCCCAGATATTCTTAATCGATCAAGGAGCGCTTTTGCCAAAGTTGAGTTTTTTATCTATGTTTTTGCGGCTATGGGGATTCACTAAATTTATCCGACAAACTGACACATGTCGCTAAATCTAATGTTCGAAACTATGTTCGAAAATCTAATTATACGACGATTTAAAATTTTGCAATCCGCCTAAGTGGCCGAGTAGGCTAAGCATCTCGACTAACAACTTAATGATCGTGGTTTCAAAACTCAAGTGCCGTAGAGTTTTCAATAAAGCCAATTGCCTCAGATGCTAGTGCTTTAAGACTTTAATCCTAGACTTCATTTCTTTGGCTAAATTAATTATAATAATAATAATAAAATTTTGCTATGATTAAATAATCGTATTCTCTTTTCCTGCGGAGGGGTACAAAAATAAAAATTTATCTCAAAAGTTCCCACTTATCGAACACAAAACCAAATAAGACACATCTGCCAACCAAAAGCCTAAAGTCGTTTTTTTGTGAAACTGATTCTCAATAAATCAAACTTTGGGAATAATGGTCTCTTAAATCGATTGACAAACACATGAAGTAAAAACTTCAAGTAGAAACTATAATTATTCCTCGCAAAGAACCATGATTTTTAAGTATTCACAGCATGTTACGATTTTAATTACGATAAGCAAAATCAAATGTAATCAATGATTGCCTCTGTCTTTATTTATTTGCTTTTAAATTATGATTCCTCATAAAGAAAGTATGGGTTTTCAAGTAAATAATCGATTAATTGTTTACAAAATCTTTCATTCTCATTATGAGGGATCGGGTTTATTAAGTGCAGAAAAAAACCATCATCGACACTTTATGTTAAGTATACACTTGACAAGAGGGAATTAGCGGCAGTGTGTGTCTCCGTCAAGAAATTTAACAGAGCAAAGAAGCAAACTTAAAGAGTCTTGATCTGGGTGCGAAGATTTTACTCATCAATCCAAACTTGTAGCGCAAGCCACCAGATATCTCGTAACCGTCATTTTTGCTACATGCGCTTATTACGAGATATGTCGTAGTTGGCAATGAAGAGTCTAACGTTAAATGCTTCTTCTTTACTTTCATTATTTAATTCAAAGATCAGCTGAGTTAATCCACAGGTATAAAAATTAAAGAAATCGTTAGAATTGCGAGCATTGGACATCTTTGCCTGAGCGTTTTTGTTAAAATTTTTCTCAAGTTATTATTTGTGCTATTCAGCTGGGTTATGTTAAGCTTTTGTGTGAATCCTGTATGCACTTTGACTTCTACCAATAGTTTACACACGAGAAGACAGACTCACTTGAGCAACACTTTGAATATTATACAAAAGTGTAAGATCTAGAAGCACTGCTTCAAAAGTGTAGTGAAATCAAACAATCTCTAACTGCCTAACAGACGTAGTTTAGGCCTAAATACAGTTACACAGAAGCAAATGATCTACGTAGTGGCTTTGGCATAAAGTATGTACATATTGTACGAATTCAAACCATCTCATCGACTTACGAAATTTTCTTACAAGATATTTGTACTTCTTCGATTTCTTCGATTGCTTCTCTGCCCACAACATACAGAGCAAAGTAAATTTTAGAAGGCGAAAACTGTCTTGTTTTTTTTTTTCGTCTACCCTATGCTTATTATGCATAACACTTCTTACGCTAATCCATGTTTGCTCTAAGATATTGAGAGTTCATTTGTCCGTCCATACAATTTGACCTATCAACATCAGGCTGCCATACACGACACATGTGCTCGTACTGGCGGTATGTTTTACAATATCGAACCGCACAGAGTCTGTTTAAGACAGCGGCCATTACTTTGGCTGTCAAAAATTGAAGCTGCTCAAAAATGAAGCTGAATTGAAGACTGATTTGGCTAACGTTGCTCGCTTTCCGTTATTCGTATCTCAAAAATAATCCTCTTACAGTTAACTTGAGAGAGAAATCTAGCATAGCATCTACGTTATCTTAGCACATCCCCTCAATAAAAGATTTATGATCTTAAAATGAGGAAGAATTTCGGAATTCTCACAATATATTCAGATTCAAGATCCAACTTTTTTTTCGATTATATTTTTACTATGCAATTGAAAACATATCAGTGTACATAATGAAGGATTCATTGAAACGCACACCAATGCCCACTGTATATACCGGTTAAGTGAAAATAATGTTTCGATCTTAACTGATAATTGTTATCAAAAATTGTGTGAATTGCATGAGTCCACTTGAAATGTTGCAAATATTTAAGAAAGCATTACAATTGTCGAATAGCTTGTACTAAGGGCGTTAATAGCCTTTAAGCCTTTGATTTATAAAAGTCTCATGGTTCTGTTCTGTACTCAACTGCCAACAATCGTGCACTATCTTTTTAATTTATGGTTAACTATGTAGATAGCAATAGAAATCATGCACAATATATGAGGTAAGGTTAATAAGATAAAATGTTAAGCAACAACTATAAGAAAGAAAGAAATTTTAATGACTTCCTTTTAAATTCCACTGTACAATATTTTTTATTTCATTTTTCTTTTCATTTTTTTTTTTTATTCTTTTCAGCTAAAATATTAATATTCTATGCCATCTTTTATACCGTATTGGCGGGTTTATTTACGATATGCATTCAAGGTCTATTCTCCACTCTTAATGAAACAGAACCTAAATGGAAATTGGACAAATCTTTGATTGGCACAAATCCAGGTATGGGTTATCGCCCGCTTAGCGATGAAACCGAGCGTGGTTCTGTGATACAATTTGATACCAAAAAGCCTGAAGAAGCCCAATATTGGATTCAACTTTTAGATGATTTTCTTAAACGTGAGTAGAGAGATAAAAATTAAGAATACATTTTTTATATATCGACATATTTTGCTTTATTTTAGAGTATCAAGGGGAAGGAAAAGGTGGAAAACATTGTGAATTTAATCAAACTCATAAACCTGAAGATGTCTGTGTGGTGGATGTGGAAAAATTCGAAACTTGTTCACCGGCAAATTCTTATGGTTACAAAAACGGTCGTCCTTGTGTGTTTTTAAAGTTAAATAAAATATTTGATTGGAATCCTCAGTACTACGATGATCCGAAAGAATTTCCCGATGAAATGCCTGTAGAGTTAAGAACTTACATTAACAGTTTACCAGCAAATGAGGTAAAATTCAAAATTTTTTTTTTCTATGTATAAAAAAAGGAAAAAATGCCGTTTCTCCTCTCTTCTCGCAGTTACAACAAGTTTGGGTTTCTTGCAATGGCACCAATGCCCAAGATCGAGAAAGTTTAGGTGATATAAAATATTTCCCCGGCCAAGGTTTTCCCGCCTTTTATTATCCATATTTAAATCAGCCTGGCTATCTGAGTCCTCTAATAGCGGTACAATTTGAAAAGCTACCCATTAGTCATATGGTAAATGTTGAATGCCGTGCTTGGGCTAAAAATATTATATACAGTGGCAGTGCCCGCGATCGTATGGGTTCAGTGACTTTTCAACTCGTTATAGATTAAAATTAAATTCTGTTATTCTTTAATCAGCTTAAAATTTTGCGAAAGTGATGCCATTAATATGTAATACATAGAAAACGACAGCAAACAAACAACACACACACACATTTTATTGAATTATTCAAAACTTTGGATTTTTCTCTCCTTTTTTTACTATTCTTATGTAATAAATACAAAATCATCATAAACCCCACCAAAACCAATCAGTAAAGCAAGCATACACTCTACAAACATAGTTCTCTGTTAAAAACGTTTAATTAATTTTGTTTTTCTTTAACTTTACGTTTGTTGTTTACGTTACAAAAGTTTGATTATATTACGTGTATATATATATATATTATTATTAAAAAAAAAGAAAAAAGGAAAACAAAAAAACCGTAAAAAAAATTTCATTATTCTTTATTCACAATAAATGAGTAATTTGCAAACGCTTCCTTTTAAGCCTGTTTTCAACTCCTTTTCCCATTCCTATTCCCCCTATTCCTAATCCTATCGTTAATCCACCTAATACTGGCGTTAATGTTATCTGCTTTGGTTAAATATTATAGTAAAAAATTTTCTAATTTTATAATAATCCAACTCTCTATCACTTAACGGCCCCTTGAAACTCTCAAACAAACTTACAAAAATAGACATTAATTTATGATTATTTCTTTAGTTATTTCTTTTTTTTTTAATTTTTTATTTTTATTTTTATTTTTATTTTTTTACACAGTATTGTTATAACTACGTTTTCGTTTCTTCATAACATACGCTCCTATGCATTAGCATTAAAATAAAATACTTAGTTTCGCTTTCAGAATTTGTTTAGTTTTTATTTTATAGAGATTTATGTGAAATAAAACTTTTTGAATCAAATTGTAGCTAAAAATGTGCTAATATTTCATTGAGACATACGTGCATAAATACATAGAAAATGTTAAATTTTTAAGATTTTAATAAAAACTTTTAAAAATAAAATGATAAAGAAAAAATATAATTGAAAATTTGAAATATTAAATAAAAATACCATGAGTTTTTTTTTGTTTTTGTTGTTTTATTGATTTAATAAAATTCATTTATTTATTTTATTATTTAAAATACATTTATCTTTTTGTTAAAATTTTAGTAAAATATTTTTATTCTGTTGTGTTCTGTCAATTTGTTTTTCTTCTTTTTTTTTTCTAATGTTTTTTTTTTTGTTACTACTGTACTAGATTTACAGTGCAGTCAGAGAAAAAAAATTATTGATGAGATATATAAAAGAAATTTCTGATCGCTTACGAGAGCTAATAATATTTCTTAAGTAATAGCTACAATTGTTAGTAATAGACTTTTTAACGAATGAACTAAAAAAATAAAATAATTATAAAACATTTTGTAATCAGATTAGCTATATATAGCCAGTAGAATTCCATCAATCACTTGCAGATTGTAATTTAACAGTCATACCCAGAAGAAGAAAGACAAATAAACCCTTGTTAACATGGCATGCGTGTAAGAGACATAGTTTCTCTCCACACTTAATAGTCACGGCCGCCAATATCAGAGACCTCAAAGGATACTTATATTCCTGATGCATAAAGAATTTGAAATGAGTCGAGTTATATCGTTCGTTATAGGGTCTGCATATCTACTTTTATTTATACAAAGGTTTATGAGTACACCCGATCACCTAATAAACCTATAACCGAAATTGGTCTAGAATTAAAAGTTGCTTAAAGAAAATCAACCCAAATGCCTGCAGAAAATTGTTTCAATTTTCAAATATCGGTTTCTAACTTTCAATATAACTAACAAAACTTAGTTGCTTGCTTCTTATATGACATAAATACTCCTATCCAAAAGTATCGATTAGAATTTTTTATTAAAAGACTAGGAGATTAGAAGCCATCTAACTCGATGGACTCGATTTTCAAAAACGACTGTAAAGACTTTTGTTAAAAAAAAATGTTTTTGATTCCAATGCACCATTAAATACAAAAAAGTCACTTTGATTGTTCAATGATATCGCAACAACTTTCCTAAATACTAATATAAACTGAAAACTCAAAAAAAAAAATAATAATAATTATCTTATAACAAGGTATTCTGCAACAAGCATTCACCCTAACACGAAAAAGAAATTGCAGCAATTCTCTTATAACCCGGTATTTCTATAGCACGATTAAAAAAAGATTTTTGTTACGCTAGACCAATCCGAGATGAAGGGTGTGCCTGTAAAATTCCATCACAGCCACAGTTATATTGAATTTACTTATGTAGAACGACTGAATACGAAATAATAAAAAAAAGAAAAATGTGACCATCGAAGACATTGAAGAGTTGTTTGTCGAAGAAGAAATTGACAGAAGCAGATCCTAAATAAGTCCACTCGATTTTGAGTGCAATAGTTTTAACGAACATTGTAAAGTTAATGGTTATACACGAAACAATTTGGACTAAAGTTACGCTTAGCAAACAGCCTAGGGTTACTTCTCTTTAAACAGGGAGTTGCGAATTTATTTGAGACCATATCATGCAATTTAGAACGCCCTTACAAGGACAACCAAACAGAGCGAGCTTTTACATTTCTTCAACAAGATATGAGATAAACAATATTTGCACTGAAAATGGATGAATGAAAGTAAGTGGTGAAGGAAATGAATGAATGTTTCCTAATAAAAATGAAGTAACTTATGGAAAATTTATTATAAGGAATTGTAAAAAAAAAAAAAAACCTTTCTAATAGCTTTTGGAACATTACTCCTCCTTTTCGTAGTGGCTTCTACTCTCATATAAAACACTGGACTTTGCAGGAACTCATCTATCATGCTATATAGGAGTGTTACCTGTAGACTGGAGAGTCATTCTCATAGTAAATATTTATTGATTAATTTGCCTTTTTGTTAGTTTCTCTTATGCATTTAATTGCATTTGTTTCTACATGATTTAAAAGTACTTAAGATCCTAACGCAATTAGCTTTTTACAGAAAATATTACGAAACAGGTGCAATATGAATTGTATGCTAATGTCTTTAAATTTAAAACAAAACATTGTTTTTTCTCTCAACTAAAGGCATCTGCTGACTGCACACACAATAAACTATAAATTCGATAACCGCGAATAGCATAATAGATTCACAGGTTTATCTGCTGAAACCTTAATATTATTGTTCAAAATTTTTCCACAATATCTAGAAATTCGTATCGTATTTCTCGCCTTACTGTGAAATATATTATAATAAAAAGCAACTGAAACGATTCTTAAGTTCAGAGACGATTAACAAGAAATTAAAATTAAAAATTTGATCGCCTTAAACTACATGCAGATAATTTTAAGCGGGTTGCTTCCACCTCAGCGAATTTCATGACGAACAAAATAAAAAAGTTCACTCATTAAAGTTCGTTTATAAAAGGCTGAAGCGAACTGACCACCAATATCTAAGGATCTGAAGCGTTTCCACTTCCTTTTTTAACCCATTCGTAAACCAATCATCGATTTCTTATTGAAAAGCTTGAAGCAAACAATCAAATCGAAGACGGAAATTTTTTTGATTATTGACAAGCTGTCCTTCTTCATACATAAGAGGTTTAAGTCCATCTTTTGCTTTCAATGCTTTGTGTCTCAGTGGAAATTGTCCTTACTTTTTAATACAGTCCATATAAAAATGAATGAAGACTTTATGATCTAAGAATTTCAGTTTACTATGTCTGCTACCGACGACGTAACTTGGCCTTGTAAAGCCCAAGTTACCCCAAATTAGAAACTCCATAAAATGCATATATTTTCGATTTACCTTAAGGCCTGCGTGGATTTATTCTGTCCTCTCTTTCTGTTTCTTTCTGTTTTCCTTTCTCTTTAATATCAATGTTGAGAACGCTTACCCATAAACTGATCTACACACACTTAGCAGAGCCACAAATGGGAACGATTCGCTTACAATCTAGCCTACAAACGGAATACAATCGTCAGCAAGCGTTCGTCTATCAGAACGAACTGAATATAACAAAAAATGTCTCTAGTAATGAAAGATTCACGCTCAGGCGAGTAAACTTTTTCTATTTATTTCTTTGCTGATAATTTAATTTTTTTTCCTTGAAAGCAAAAAAGCAAAAATAATTTCAAACAAGCAAAGTGTGTTAGTTGTGTCATGCTTGGAGAGTTTCAAAAAAATTTTGGACTGCTCGAAAACGTCCCGACACCTTAAGTGTACAGTTCGTGCAAATAGTTTTTTTTATACCCTACATCACTTACGACACAAAGGCATATGGAGTTTGTGTGTGTGGATGTATATAACACGCGGAATAACTGCAGATAGACTCACTTTTTATCATAAACAGGTTTGTCAGTGCATCCGTGCGTCCGTCGTCACTTCATTTGTTCAACATACGCAATTTTTGAAATGTTTTGATGAAATTTGGTACACTGACGAGTTTCGATCCAAAGACGAGAGCTATTGAAAATGATCCGGATCGGATCACTTTTTCAGCCACTTCCCATAGAAAGTCTTATTCGAAAAAGTGATTGTATGAATTATTATAGCGTGGTGTAGAGTATTTAATGGTGGGCTGCGGCACACTAGAGTGTTTTCAATGAAAACACAAAAAAATAAATAACAAATAAACAAACAGCGAAATAGTTATAAATTAAATTAAAGACATTTTGTTACAATATTGACGGATTTTATGAGGCGTTCCGATAAGAAAATCCCGATACAATGACAGCGATAAATAGCTCATAAACTCGTCCAATTTAGACAACTTTTTTTTTATAGAGCAGTGCACGTCGTATTTTTTATACATTTTTGTTTGATTTTATAAATTTTATTACCTAAAGTTAATTTTTATTATTTACGTATAGTGGAAATGGAAAGAGAAAAAGTATCGAAAGAGAACAGGTAACGCGTAAAATTTATAAACTATTACTAAAAATTGCTCGATTTTGTTTTCCGTTTTTTTTTTTTTATACGAAATTACAAACGCATTATTTTATCACAATTTTTTAAATAAATAAATGAGTTTTCTTTTTTTTCTTCTTTTTTTTGATTGCAATATTTTGGAAATGTTTCTTATTTGCTTTAATAACTGACTCAGGAGTGCTTGGCACCCCATAAGTCGGTTTCATGATACATACGATATATATTATCTCTAATCAATTTGATTTTATCTGCAATTGGACAATAATCAAGGTATTGAAAAACAACAAAAATTATAAAGAAAATATTTTCGCTGTTTAACCAACCTTTAGGTAAATTAAGACCAGACATTTGCTTTTTGTAAAATTCTAAACATACATCTTGTGGTACGCCAAGCGCATGGATATTACAGGTAAAGGATCTACAGAAAAAAAAAAAAAAACTCCTCTGCTCCTTTACTCTGCGCATTAACTTAAAGCAAGTATTGTTCTTACCCCAATTGCCGAAAAGCAATATTTTCCATTTCCTTATCTACTTCCAGAGCTACTTCATTAGTGATTTTCGGATTGGTAAACTTCTTCGCCTTACATTGATGGCTGTGTTGCGAAGAGCTCGAAGACGAATTTTCATTCTTAGGCATTGATTTATCATCGATTTTTTGTACACTTTCATTAGTAATTAGTTTCTCTTTATTCTCTTCAAGTTCCTTTCTCGATTTTTCTTTGGCTTTACGTCGATCGCATTTCTTTTGACGGGCAGCCAAGCGATGTTCTCTTTCCGTTTGCAGCGAGTCCAAAAATGAGGCCGTCCAAAATCGAACTGATAGCCATATGGGTTGTTGGCGCATAAAAGTAAATAGATATTCCCGATACGGGTCACAACCGGGAACGTCAACTAAAAAAAAAAAATTTCCAAGAACTCTTGAAGCTATTTAAAAGAAGGAAAAAAATCGACTTCAGGATCTCACCCTCCCTATAAAAAACAAAACATAAATTCATTACGATAGCAGCCGGCGGATAATCTTCGCATTCGCTGCATTCAAAGAGAAAAATAGCGAAATGCTGCACCAGCAAATGAAATGTTAGTTCTTCAATGCGTTTCGATTTGTTTTTCTGTTCCAATAAAAATCGAGTAAACCACTGGCGTCCAATATCCAAACGAATCAATGCTCCGAATTCAGATTTCGATTCTAAATCTATGGTATTCGCACTATGAAACAGTGTCTCGGTGAAACGCTTCATAAACTCTTTGATGGGCTCCTCACCAGCGCGGCAATCGAGACTGATAGATGAAGCCCATGAAGGCACGGAATTCTGGGACTCGGAACGTATAAAATTACGCCAATCGGTTGATTCTACACTGGGACTTACTTGCACTTCGGGATCATCCCGTAGACTTGTTAAGGTACTGCTATTTGAATTCTTACGTCTGGAGGGTGGTAAACGCATGGAATGATTGGAACTGATGCCTGCCGTTTGAATATTACCACTATTGTCTGTAATTAAGTGCTGTTGTTGTTGCTGTTGTGAACTGATAATAGCATCCTTTTCATAAGGAGGCTGCACCTCAATGTGAGGTGCTCCTTTAACATTAACCGTAGCAGGTTTTATCAAATCATTTAAGCGCAATAAATCGCGCTGCATATCAAGTTCACTGCGTCTCGCACCAGGTATTGCTCGGGCGCGCTCATATCCACCGGAGTTACGGGATTCTATAGAATCAGATCGGGTAGTGCTGCTGACATGGGATTTCTCCGCAGCGTTGTTTGGAAAAGATCTCGAAGACGTTGAAGTAGATGACGAAGACGAACTGGACGAAGAAGATGAGCGTGATTTTTCATTTTGTTTTTTTGAACGTAAAGCATCCAAGCGCGGTCCTAACGAAATTGTTGCAAATTAAAAAAAAAAACCACACACACACATATATATATCTCCATTTCTATTCTATTTACTCACTTGGCGCTAAATTCGGTTGTCTATACCGACCAGAAATGATTTCTTCATGAGCCCGACGGGCCTTAACACGTCTTGATTCATAATCAATTTTTGTATAATCAATCGATTCATCAACTATTGGAAAATATTATAATTTTCTATTTAATCGGCATCAATAGTATTAATAAAAATGTATATATAATGCTTACATTTTGGTATCTCCTCTTCATCATCATCACAATAATCGGAATCACTGGAGCTGATGTTTAAAGTAAGCTGCAAGAAGTAAAAACTTTTGTATTTCACATAATGAAAGGGTTATTTTACAATTGCTACTCGAAACTATCTCTTCATCTATTCATTTAAGGCAAACGTTTCGGCTGCTACTTATGGTCCTTCAGATTCAAAGGCATATGCTATGGAATTTTTTGTCATGTAAACTTACATGTGAACTAAAGATAGGCAAGTAAGACATTTATTTATTACTGCTGCGCTTTCAAATTTTCAAGGTTAACACACACACTTTAGATCAATATTTTTTACAGTAACACACACATATACAAACAAACATGTACATATATGTATAACGCGCGCTCGAATGCGTTCAAGCACAATCACATTTTATTATTTAACGTTTTTTCGTACATACATACCAACTCACCTTACTAGAAATGCCGTTTAACAATTCATTGCTGTTGCCTAAAACTGTTAGAAATTTTGATTTCAAGACCCCAATAGCTGGGGTACTGCGGCCCATAAAGGTTTTAATCCGTGAAGTTTCGCCAACCGGAGGAGGCGAAGAGTTAAACATTTTCATATAATAAAGAATAAAATATTAAATCACAGAGAATCACTCTTTTGAATACGTATGAGTGTGTAGAGTTGTCTAGAGGTCACATTCGCAACACAGGTGCATACACTTACACATACGCAAGGAGAACGAGTGTAGGCCTGTACGTGTAATATGCGGGCTTACAGCACACAATTTGACTTTGACACTTTGCTTGGCAAAGATTAAAACAATGAGTTCAACGTAACTATTGAACTTGAGTGTTGTTGTAATATTTTATGTTGTTGGATTTTTATTATTTTTTTTTTTATTTTTTTATTGTTATTATTATTTCAGCAACAAACGTACTTAATACACACACTGGTACTGTTATTACACTTGACTGGTCGTTGTAGATTTGACATTATAATGCTCACCGCCATCCTTGCATTCAGTATTATAACCAGCATCAGCTGATTCGATTGCTGTAAGCAGCACAATTTACAAAATTTACAATGTTTCCTTTTTCTATTTGTTTTCATTTCAAACAATTTACACAATGCATGCTCTATACTATAAGTGTATGTGTTTGTTGTGAATTTATTGATTTTTACACAAAGTTCTTGAACAAAAAAAACAAAAAAAAAAAGAAGAAATACTAGAGAACCATATTTCCTTGAACTTCACTTGGGCAGCTTATTGAAATTGTTCTACAATCGCTTTACATATTAATTATTTGTTTTATTTCATTTATTCCCGTTAAAAAGGCACTTAATTTTATATCGCAATTTTCATTAAGATAATATTTTACAAATTAAAATTTTCTGCATTTTTTTTACTAATTTTTTTTTTTTTTTTTTTTTTTGTAATTCAATTATAATAAATGAATTTTCTTAAAAATTTGTTAATAAAATTTAAGACCTGCTGTTGTGCTTGTATACATTTGTATGATTAAGTGCGTATGAGAAACTTTTTCCTTTACTAAATAACTATGCATCATACAACACTTATACGCTAGAGTAAGCTTTTCTCTATATCGCATAACTTGCACTTGCTGTTATGTTTACAGATTTTTGCAAAATGATTTCTATGTTAAAATAACAGAAGCTTTCTGTTAAACAATTGAAAATGTTAAACAATTTTGCGCAACAAGTGGATTAACAGTAAGTGAAAGTGAAATGAGCCTAAACCAAAAATATATACCATTAATATTCACTTTCGTGCAAAAATCCTTATAAATTTCATTCGTAAGTATATGTCGTATTAAAAGTGGATTGAAATATATTTTTTACGAAAATGTATATAGAATTAAGCATAATTAGCAAATGAATCGTACGTTTTAAAAGCATCTCATTTTTATAAGCTAGAAAAAGCAAAAACATAGCGGAATCTTACGGCGAGATTTGGGCCGTAAGCGTAAGTTCGCATTAGGGGAGTCTTCCGAAATTTTCGTTCGAAAATGCTTTTCCCTTTATTCCTCATAGGAAACATGGTTTGAAACCACTTCGATTTACAATATCAAGCTGATACTGAAAAATCAACTTCCACAAGTTATTTATGAAAGCTTGAAATACTATCTGCCATGAATTTGAGCATTTAAAATTTTTGATTTGGCTTGCGGTCGAAAGTTACTCATTTGAATCAGTGCAATGAATTTTTGACATAAAAGCTTTAACTAACGTCATCGAGTTAAATATTCTAAACAAAGTGTGCGTCCATAGATCCGCGTAGAACTTATGTATAGCGTCGCGACACCAAATTGTGGCAAGTGAGCTGAATACGTTTTTTCGCCTGTAAAACAGCCGTTTTTTATTCAAATTTTCAAAGAAAATTACTTTTACTTACAAATTTTGGAGTAAACCAGCTAACTGCGTGGGATGTGTAAATACGTCAATCCAAATCTTTATGTTGATGCAAGTGATGTATGTACACGTCATACGTAATAAAAAATTATAAGTCGACATAAAAACTCAAAATGTCATTTATGTCTAATGCACATCAAGCACAAATCCTTCATGTAGAAGTTATTTCCCGTACAATGTGGTAATTTTTACAAAACTGATTAATTATTTCACTTTGTGCTTTGGGATTTCCCTGTTTGTTGTGGTAACAATTACAAGAAGATAAAAGAAAACACGAACTATGAAAGCCTTTAGTAATAATTTGTGACAGCAATACGATGCTTATTGATTTCAACGAAACTTTTCTGCAATTTTTCAGCATCTTCCTATGTAATTTAATGTCAAAACAAAGTAAAGAGTAATGTACTATAAAAATGACTTAAAAAATAGTTCTTTAAGGATTCACATTATCGTTCCAGATGCGTGATTCAATCAGTGATGACATCCCAGTTTTGCGTAAAATCAATCAAAGAAACTTTTATATTTTCAATAAAATTGTTTTTTCCATCAAAAAATCGTTAATTTTTTATCTTATAAAAATTATTTATTTATAAAAAAATTTATTTACTTTGGTTTTTCCATAAAATGTATTATGCGACGATTTGTGCTACATGTGACGTATGCACATGTCATCTGCCCGTTATTAAATACCTTACAACAGCCAGCAGTTATTCATATAACGACTTTTTAAAATAAGGCTTTGCCTGGGGACTGGTCGAACGACCGGCCCGATCCGAACAATTTTCAGTAGCGTTTGCCCCTGGGTCAAAGCATCTCAGTTTACCAACTTTCATTAAAATATTTCAAATACTGCGGCATGTAGGTTAAACAAAAGAAAACAAGACAGCCGGACAAAGAGACAGACAGACAAACTTAGGTCGACTTAGAAAGTGATTCCAAAATTATCTATGTAATAAAAGATAGGCCTAATTCAAGTTCTTCTGGGTTATTCAACACCCGTCCGCACAGGCTTAATATACTCCTGTAGCACAAGTGGTTCCACAAGGATATAAGAAAACAAAATTTATTAGGCCTATATAAAATACGTATAGAATAATAAATATTTTAGTTAGAGTTAGTTAGCGATTCGACACCAGTAGTTATAAGTAAGTTGTAAAAAATTTCAAACCCCAATGAGTACAATTAATATAAGTCATAATTAAAAGTTCAACTGACTTATTTCTTAGCCAGAGTACAATGATAAGACATCAAAAAACTATAGATATTAAAAACTAACATTATAGGGAGACAAGACCGACCATAAACCATCCCGTTTAGAGCAGTTTTTAATTTAATTTCTTGATAGAATACCAAAAATTACACCTTATTTTCAGAGACTTTTCATGGGAACCTTTATAGAGAAGGGGCCCAAAAATATGAGCTAAGGTAATGCAAATTTTACAAAAAAATTAATATTCTTATCAAAGATCGTATTATATTTCATTTATGTTGGACATAATATATTAGAAATTACACTTTGTTCCTATATGGAGGCTCCATTTTGATGAGAACTGTTATATGGTCCAAAGAATAGTACGGTCTAGTGCAGACGTGGTACACATTGCTTTTATGGTCCAATTTTCATATGAAATTAGTATGCAGAAATATGTAAATTCTTGATTAGCATCAAATTTTGAATCGATTTAAGCATGTTCGTCTGTCCGTCTATCCATCTGTCCATCTGTGTAATGTCTTCTATAAACATTCTCTTGTTCGCAAAAAGTAAGCTATCGACTTTAAATATGGCAGAAATACTGGAAGTTCTTTCAGACAGATTGAAATCGGTTAAAGGACGCCCCTACAGTACTACGAATACTGAAAACAACTTAACTTTTCAAAAGGAATAATAAATTCCTCATTACTCATAAAGCATGACAGATTAATCCAAAAAAATTTGAACGTATAAATTATGGGCAATGCTGTAGCACCTGTACGGAAGTGGAAAAAATTGACCACGCCTATCCAATGATATGTGTCATAAAGTCATTTTTTTTCCAATATCTTTGTAACGCGCACTGGTAAACTTTAAAAATCTCATAAATTATGTAAACTTTTCGCCAGTCACAGATTCGTAATACACATAAGCATATCAGTCTATTTGTCTGGCCATCTGTCAATCTGCCCAACTACTTAGCGTCTGTGGTAAACATTCTTCCGTTCGCAAAAATAAAGATATCGTCTTAAAAATTTTCAAAAGAGTTTGAAAATTGCCCAAAAAACACGCTTACAAAGTCCACACGTCTACACAACTAAAACGAGGAATTTAATTGCTTTCCGTGTCTTTTGCTCGTTCCTCGTAAACTACCACAGATACACGATGTAAATTTCCCCAAATCTGTTCTACGACAAGTAAGAAAATTATATTCGGTCGCAAGCGAACCTTTAAAAAAGACAAAAAAGTAAAGGAACTTCATTTTCACGCGCTATAATGGGGATTGGGCGCCCAGTTTTGTTCTGGACGTTTCGAACAATTCGACAAAATGAATGTACGCCTCACTGTTCATGGATAAAAAATATATATTCGGTAATGGATATAAAAAAAAAAGAAGTGTTGATCAGGTGAAAAGAAGTTCCTAGAAGTTTTCGAGTGTACTTTTCACTGCAGTGTGTGCACCATGTTTACGTTTTATTTAAATATGTAATGCAAAATGTGTGTAATGTTTGGCTAAATTTAGGCCGTCACAATCTAATAAAAGTTCTTTCGGCCGTTTAAAAGAATGTTTAGAGAAAGTTTTTCAAAGAGTACGTATTTATAGTCTTTCAAGAAGACTGCGACAACATCTCAAGTGCCTTGTAAATGTTTACAGGTGAGTGAGTCATTGGCAAGTGTGACCTCTGGAATTCAAAGCAATTTAGTTTTAATCAAGAAACAAAAGGATTGACAGTTTTTCCATGCAACAAAATCAATTCATTGGATTGCGATAGTGAGGAACAAAGCTTCCTATTGTCGTGCTTATCAAAATTTCCTAAAATATATTCAATTGTGTAAATTTGTGAAGAACTTTCGCTAAAATGCAATAACAAATGCTGTTGTAAACAAGTAGAAAAATGAAATCTTGAATACTTTCAGTTTTGCTGTTTTTTTATTTTGAACTATCTTTCATTTATTTATTTATCGGTTTAGTTTTTGCTGATATTTACAAAATTTCCTTTCACTAAGAATATTCAATGAAAATGGCAATTGAAAAGCAAAGCTACTAAAAGCATTCCACAAAACAAAATTACAAAAAATAAGCAGAAGAAGAAGAAGACGCGGAAAAAAAAGAGTACAAATGTCACAGAACGCCCAGAAAGAAGAGATAGTTTTACTTAGACAAGTAGTGCTTCTTAAGTAGTAGAATGTGCCGAGCATCATCACATGATTTGACGTCGTACTAAACTAAAAATGCAAAACACTATTCAGTTTGTGGGAAATAATTGTGCGATCAACAACGAGCAAACAAGAAAAACGTCTAAATAGATCAACAACAAGCAACACGGAAACGGCACGCGAGTTATGTAAGCAGGAATATAAGAGAATTGTCATTCTAAAGCTAAATACGGTCAAATACATTTTATGCAGAAAAAAAAGTGTTTCAATACAATGCCAACAACTGTTGTTTCAAATTAAAATATTAAACGAAATTGAAAAATGAATAAAAAACTGATTTTTAGTGATTTCATACGTCAATGAATTCAAAAACGGAATAATTGTAAAGTGAATTTATGCTTAGCTAGCTAAAAATAGTTTTTCTAAAATTAAAATTTCATCTCAAATAAATACAAAAAAAAAAAAGAAAAAAGAAGAATTAAAAAAATAAATAAATAAATAATAAATGTGAGAAAATTTCGCGAACGAATCACTTTAATAAAAATTTTAAATGAAATTTCTATAAATAATTTTGTAAATATTTGCCATACATAGATTAAATGTGGCAGATTCTTTTTGCCGCATCTTTTAAAAATAGTTGAAGATCTACAAAAATAAAATTATAACGTCGCCCAGGGTTTACTTGCAAACAGCGCATAAGCATTTAGATCAACAAGACCGACAAATATTATCATCATACCAATAAGCTACAGTGACGAAGGCAATATATATATATACATATATATATGTTATATGCATATCCACATTCATATATAAATATATATATATATATATATGTATACATATATATGCTCTAATTTATATATAAATCAGGAAAATATTTTTATTTTATTTCTATGGCCACTGTACGAATATCTATCTACATACTTCTACCATATGGGTCTCGTGTAAAACTTATAAAAGAACATCAAAATGCAAAAAAAAAAAAAAAGAAAAAGAAAGAAAGAAAAAGTGGAAATTGTTAGCTGCATATGTAGAATTAAAGCTAAGATGTTTTATGAATTTGGAAATATTGCAACAGTATTGAGAAACATAAATATTTTCTGTGTTTCTTTTCTTCTCTCTTTACCTTTTCTTTGTTTTTTTTGTGATTTTTCGCTACAAAGTAAAGATCTCTCTCTAGCGATTCTTCTTCTCTCAGCCATATTTTATAAAGAGTTTTTGATTTTTCGAATCTTAAGCTTTTTGGGCCTTTAACGAAAACAAGCAAATAGAAAAGGGGTTCAAGTGAGCTGCGAAACTCATCGATATCGAGTAATGATTTGTGATTATTTAAGAAAATATCTTCAAATTTGAAAATTTCTTCTAAATGTTATTCTTCTTCTTAATTTTTTCTCCTTTTAATGGTTTTTAGTGGTCTTCTTCTATTATATCAGTCTTTTTTTGTACATGTTCCATAGAATTGAGCCAACAATAGCTCGGTTTGAATTGTCTTGGTTTCTTATCAAGTCTACAGAAAATGTCTATCGTCAACTATTACTTACGGAAGAAAGTTTAAAAACCTTTAAAAAGCTTAACAAATAACTGAACAATCTGTTAGGATATGCTTCTCGTGGAATTATTGGTTGCCCTTTCAATAAACTTCTCTCAACCAATTTTTTAAGGTGAACGCGTTCTTTCATTGTCTACAAATAATAGTTTGGCGATATTTTTTCTCTTCGATTTCAAGTTAACCCTTCTG
Source organism: Glossina austeni (assembly GCA_000688735.1). Classification (NCBI taxonomy): domain Eukaryota; kingdom Metazoa; phylum Arthropoda; class Insecta; order Diptera; family Glossinidae; genus Glossina; species Glossina austeni. Next base: position 131,149 of record KK502852.1, on the reverse strand, counting down.
ATGGAAATAATTAAAAATCTTAGTGGTATTTAATACAACTAAGAAAATATTCATGGCTCTACAACTTTCATGTATGTTGCATTTACATCAAAGGTTTGAGCTGAGCTAATTCCATTGAAACCCTTATTAACCGATCAGAAATTTCTTCGCTCTGCTTATATATATAACAAAGAAAAATACTTATTCGAAACCCCATGCAACACGCATGTTTTTAAACAGCATACAATTTTAAGACAATTTAAATCAGACCAATAATCTGGGAACGATTCACGATATTGAATAAAACTCGGCAGCAATTTTATGATCGTAAGATTTTTCCTTCGATAGTAAGAGAAATGTCTGCTTTTTGCAACTGTAACTGTAAACTCTTTACGCTTTGCTGTCGGTCCGTAACCCATACCCATCGTATTTACCCGATGTCGACATGCATAAGGCAACTCCTTGCTGGTATAACGAGTCAATTGAACTGCATTCGGAAAAAACTTTAAATGTTTTTGGTCCGTTTGTCATTAAGTTGGTTTACCTCTTAGCACACCAGGACAAGAAACGCAAACATTAAGTTAACATATCGGGGATTAAGTAATGATGCGATACTTTAATTAATGAATAGCATGACTCTTATCTATCAGGCTATCACCATGCTTACAAGGGTATCTGAAAATTTACACAAGATTTGAATTTGACAGTTGAGAGCTTAGAGCTGGTCAAAATGGAGCATTCTACGAGAGAGCGTCGCGTTTTCATTGCTCAACAGTGTGCCATCCTGCAAAAAAACTCAATTACTGCGTGCACGTATAGGAGATTGAGTAGAAGTATAAGAAAGGGGAACCATTCAATTACCATATACACGTATAGGGGATTAAGTGGATGTAGAACAAAGGGGATAGCCGTTCATTAATGGAGAGAATAATAGTCAATAATTTTGCTAGTTTTATATCCACTACAACATCCAGAAGGAAGCTTCAGATCCCATAAAAGATATATATTCTTGATTAACGTCAAATTCTGAGTCGATCTACGCACGTTAATCTAGCCCTTTTTTTCGCCTGCCCCCTTGTGTAATGTCTGCGATAAACATTTTCTAGTTCGAAAATTTAAGATATGAACTTCAAATTCGACAAAAACATTGGAATTTCATGCACTCAAGTTGGTATTGAAAACCGGCCAAATCGGCGAAAGTAAACGCCTACAGAGCAACATATATTGAGAACACCTCAGGTTTCTAGGCTTTTTGCTCATATCACTGTAAGCACACGATACAAATTTCTACGTATATTCTACAAAAGTGCAAAAAGTCTGTCACGCCTACCTAATATTACAGTATATGAAAATTTACTTTTTTCCGAGTTATTTTTTCGAGAATAAAAGTGATGGTTATAAAGGATCCGATCGCAATCGAATACAATTTTCTTCCTTATTACATATTACATCTATTCATAATATGGGAGTTACATCCGATTTCTGTATCCATCGGAAGCTATTTTAATCCGATCATTAAGTTGATGTTGAAATTGAAATTCTTTACTTACAAGTCCACAATTTCCAATTAACATATAGTTGTGCTTACTGGCATTCTTTGCGCACAGTAGGAAACATATATTTGTGCTCTCGAAAATAAAAAAGTGCAATGCATGCAATTTATTGTTTAATGACCGTAATCAAAAGATGAGTTTAACGTTTGCAACATCTTGAAGGAAGCTACGACATGACTTATATATATATATATATATATATATATATATAGTATAGTAGTAGTAGTATAGTATAGTATAGTATAGTATATACATATATGCTATATATAGTATAGTATATACATATATATATATATATATATATATATATATATATATATATATATATATATATATATATACTATATAATGTTGGCCAGTGTCGAATTTGGAATGCACTTACATGTCCGTCTGTCCGTCCGCTCAAGTATGTAATAGATATTCTCTCGTTCGCTGAAAAATTTATAAAGGATTTTGACAACGGCCCATATCGATCAAAGGACACGACTAGAATGCGACAAAAACTGAGAACACCTTTGGCATCCAGCCGCGACTATTCAATATTACAGAGTGTGAAAATGTAGTCTCTTTTTCAAGTCTCTTTTAGAAAAGCAGTGATGGACCTAAAAAATTCACCCACAGTCCAACATAATTTTCTTACTTCTTTATATTTAATATACGCACGTCGTAGGATTTGCAAGGAAGTTTTTTTTCGATGCCGACACAAATTTCAGCGTCAGGTTTATTTTGTAAAATGGAATCATTATTTCGCATAGAAAATATATTCTTAATTAACGTCAAATAAATCATAGGAAAATTAATACAAAATTTATTTAGAGAATTTACTTAGCGTAATGGGATAGAAATGAGTTGCTTTTGGGCAGAAAATTCGATCGCCCACTTTCACTTTTTGTTAGGATAGTGCAATGCGAACAGTAAGCAATATATAGCAAAATATAATTCTTTTATATCTTTGACATTAAGTTAAGCGTTCATTAAATTTTCTCTCGTCATGATGTTTTAAATACACTTTTTTTGTGGGTAAACATTGTGGATCGCTCTTATGCTTTCGTTCTTTGGAATCTCTGAAAAGTTCTTAATGATTTACATCCAAATGTTTTTATTATTTTCAGTTCAAAATGGCTTTACAGGCGAACAGCAGAACACAGCCAATATTGCTAAATCGCAATGAGCGCGTCATGCCTAAGTGGGTGGTAAGTGACCACCGACAATATTATGCGCATAAGAAATAAAAAAAAAAAATTGTCTCTTCTGTAACAATATATTTATAGACGGAACAAAGCGATCGTGTTGGTCCAAAACCACCACCTCCTCCAATCGAATTGCCAGAGAATCATACAGAACCAGTTCTACCGCCAAAAACTAAAACACTACCTGAACCTGATTACGAAGTTATTGAATTCTCTAATCAGCAATATTCAAATGCACCGTTAAGGCCGCCTTCAAGCAGCTCGAGTGCTAAAACTCCAGGTATTTCATACGGCTCATTATGTAGAGTGAAAATAATAATTATTCTCAACAGATTCGAAATTGAAATGCACATTATGTGGATCAAATAATCCTTGGGTAACTTGCGATGAATGTGCTCAACAAATATTTTGTGCTTCATGTGATGACATGTTTCACAAGCATCCGAAACGCAAAAATCACATGCGTAAAGTAAGCTAAGCTGTGGAAATTATCTCTACTCATACGATATTTGAAATTTGATTTTATCCGTTCGTTTATTGTCAGACTTTAGAACAGTCGAAACCACCTTTGCCGCCTAAAGCAGTGCCTGGACAACCTGGTCCCTTGCCGCCAATAGCTCCACCCAGACGAAACAAGCGCGGCTTTTTAACGCCTTTAATGAAACGCAAGGATCAGGTACGCAACTGCACGATTTCCTAAACGATAAAACTTCTTTTACCGTTTTCAAAGCCATATCGCGCTCATTCCCGTTTCCAATTTTGCCAATTATTTTCGATGTGAATACTTTAACTTTAACTTAAAAACTTGTTTGTAGTTTCGCTTGCTTTCGTATGCTCTTCGTTATATTTAGTTTCGAGCTTTATGTCGGTGGTTTAAAGTTTAATAATAAAATTAAATGATTTGAAGAAGAAAATATTCGTTAGCCGATGTAGATAAAATTGTATTTTCTTTTGGGTTTTCTCACTAAAACAAAAACATTTCTAATTCTTTGAACTAAACGAACTGCGTGACCAAACTTCAAACTTAATCTCAGGTCAATTCGATGAAAGAACCATTTATGGTGCCCTCTTCGCCCACTTTATCAACTAGAAATGATCCTTGGCATGAACGTATGGGTTCTTTGAAGAGGGGCCTAAGTATAATAAATCGTCCTTTACCGGAAACACCAAAAAGTCAACCTAGCTCACCTATTGAAGATCAATCATCGCGTTCCGAAACGCCTAAATCCGCGTTCGATAATATTCAGCGACCGCCGTCAGTTGCTTTAGAAAAAATAAAAAGTAAGGCCAATGCCACTTTGGATCGTATGCAGCTGCTACAACAACGCTACCGGCAACAAAAAGAGCAAATGGAAAGAGAACGAAGCGGTTCTACGAATGATCAGGTAAAATATAGAGTAGAAATGAAAACAAATCAAGCAATTATGCTGTGCTCGTCCACCTCATTTCCGCCATTCCCTCTCATAACGTTTCTCATGTCAAATGTTTGTCTCATTTGGTAATTATTGTTATTTCCTTTTGTTTTGCCGCCTCTCTTCCGTGGTGTATGTCGGCTCTCCCCATTGCTCTCACTCTCTCTCTCTTGCCCGATCGCTCGCGTGTGTGTATCGATGTCATTATCTCAATTCAATCAGAATCATTCAGCATTTGATTTGTGGTCAAGCATTTCACCATCGCCATCACATTTTCGTTCTGGTAGCATATCATCTGGAATCAATTCATCCCATCTAGACCTCAGGGGTGATTCTCATTTCAATTTGTTCCGTCACCGTCAGATGCAACAACAGCCAAATGCAATCAACCCAAAATCAACACATAATCAACTTAATCAAAGAGGCTTAAGCACATCGGTGTTCAACTTACATCAGGCTCCTCCCCGCAAATCCTCAATTATTGAAAACGGATGGGTTAACAACCCTATGCAGCAGGCAAATATAACTAAACTGGCAAAAAAAATTAAATCTTTGAAACTCATATGAACATTTTTCATTTTAGGCTCAGTCCATGGCCCAATTAAATTGTGCTAATTGCACCAGTTTTGCTCAACAGCCGCAGTGGATTCAATCCCCACCTATAATGCCGATGCCAACCCAAGATCCTTGGAGCAATCAGCTAAACTCTCATCAGCATTTAAACCGCTCAAATTTATCGCTTAATATACCATCCGGCTATATGATGCATTCCGCTCATCAGAATATGTATCCACCGCCAGTTTTCATGAACCAAAGAAACCTGCTGGCCAATATGTACCCGCAAGCGTACATAGAACCACATAATCAAGGTTTTTCACAGATTACAAACAATTTCGAGCATCTACAATTTCGTTTTTTATATCGTAGGCCTGATGGGTGTGCCACCTCCATTATCTCGTGTTATCTCTCGACCAGGTTCACGCATGGCTTCGCCAGCCTTAAGCCGCCAATCTGTTACGCTAAGACGTAAGCAACGTGCTGCCTATTTCGACGATGAACCGACCGACGATGAAGATTCGGATGAAGATGATCGTCGGTCCTTGGTTTCTAATCGCTCTGGCGTTTCCCGAACTCGTCAAAAACGTCTTTCAAACGCTTCGCAAATACCCCAACTAGACGACGATTTTAGCTCTTCAAATGCTCGCAATCAACATCGTATGCGTGTTAGAGAACAAAGGCGTGGTTCGACCACCAGACAGCAGCCAATACAAAGCGACTGGGCAGCTAACAGAAGAGCTTCCACAAATAATGGACGATCAGTGGATTCGGGCTTTAACAGTCCTTTAAAATCTTCACGCATTTACTCTGACCTAGACTCCGAAGGATCCGGTACAAGAGCTTTAGTTCAGGCTAAAATTGAGCAGAAGCTTAAGGAAGACGAATCTCTCAAACAAAAACAAAGTAAGACTAAACGCCGCACCAGCAATTCTCCATCGCAAAAATCTACAAAGCAAACGACAGCAGTACAAACTCCAGCAGTTAAAAGCAAAATTAAAGAGGACTCATCTGATACCCAACAACATCAAAATAAAGCAGAAGAAAATCATTCAGAAGTTTCGTCACCTAATCATAATGAAAGCGAAAGTCAATCCGCGCATCAAGAGGAAGACACAAAATCACCGATAGAAACAGAAGACGCAGATAAAATTTCACTGGGTCCACCGCCATCCACGCCCGACCATGAGTGGGAATGCGAATTTTGCACATTTGTTAATGAGCCAAACACTAAAATCTGTTCCATATGCTGTAAGACGCCAAGTACCAAGCCCAAAAACGCCCAAGACGCAAGTCCTTCACCTCCAAAGCAAACAATGAATTCGTTAAGCAGGAAAGACTCTGAAAGAGAGAATACACTTAAAAAGAAAAGCGAAAGCACTACAAATTTAATAAGCGACGTAAATTGTTTGAAAATTAATGCTAAAAATCTAGACGAGACTGATACCCTTAACAAGAAAGGTAGGCCTAGGAAAATCACTTTTTTAAAAGGTACCAAACCTTTTTAATAAACACTCTCCGCTGCATCCATCTTCCATCCGCAACATGCTCTTACACATTGATAAATCACAGAAATAATTATATTTGTAAACTGACATATTCCACAAGCTATAATAATTCCAATGCCAATTACCAACGCCAGTGTAATGTGCTATTAACCCTGAATAATTGTGTTTACTTCAATCGTTACTCCAAACACGCTTAACATAAGTATCCAAAAAAAAAAAAGAAAAGACCTTTAAATTAAGGATGAACATCATTATGATTTTTAGAATCGATGGAAGATATATGGGCCACGTTAGATGAAAATATACAAAGTACTGCCCAAAAAATCAAAAGCAAAGTTGAGTCGCAAAACATTCATAAGGTTTCCGTAGGAGCCGGTACGTCCACTAAACGAGAAAACATAGAAAAATCAAAGGCATCACCAATACAATTGCAAAACACTTTTTTACAAGTAAGTCCTAAAGACAGAATGATTAAAGAAAAAAAATGATGAATTTTTTTCAAAATTATTTTAATAGGCACACGATAACCCCACTCATCGAACTTCTGAAAACCATGTTGTCTCTCAGCTACAAAACTCAATTTCTTCGAAGCCGACATTTAACGATACAATACAGGTGAGCCGATCTAGTTCAACTTGCACATAAGCATCAACGAATATCACTGCTCTTCTTTAGCATCCGATCAAAGTGAATTCTATACCCAAAACTACATCCAGTTTTAATGACTACAATTCCTTTGAAGCGGAAGTCTTATCCAACATACATCACAACATTCATACACCCGATCCTCATCCCCATATGTCCTATGCACGTAATGATCGCCAGCGTTATCTTAGTACCACCGACTTGCGTTCCGACGATTTAATACCAACGGATATCGGTGGACTTAATGGCTTAAGAAGACGGCAGCCATCCATTAATGATTTAATGCTGACGCAAAGAGTAATAGATTCGATAGCCCTTATATTCCCATATACTCACAAATCACGTAATATTTCATTTCATTTCATTGAAGGCCTCATCACAATTGTATTCTCCTACGCCCAGTTATAATTTTGACCCCACATATCCTGACTTGGATACGCAATATGTGACGAAAGTAATTCATTAAAGATTTAAATTTTCTATATATTTAAAAAAAAATTGTTACATATTTTAGGAAGCAGATCTTTATAAGTATACTCCGGAGGAATTAAATGCCGCTCTTAAGTATTGCGGTCCAGACACAAATCCACTTGTCTGGTTACGCGATCATTGGCCCAAACTTATAACCACTGTCCAAACTTTGGCCACAAAATATGGACAGGAGCGGGTCGAAAATACCATCGGTACTATTTCTCAAGTGGAAGCTAGAGATGCTCTTCGCCTGCATACCGGAAATATATGGCAAGCGGTTTCTGAGTGCATCGAACAACGTCAACGAAAATATCGGCAAATAGCGAGCAAAGGAAACTTTTCCCGCGAAGATATCGTTACGGCTCTTACTATTCATCAAGGCAATGAAGAAATCGCTGTAATGGATTTAAGTCGCACTCAATTGAAACCATTTCTAATGAGAATCTGGGGCTCACCAAGTGGAGTGGAAAATGAAAGCATTGCGATACCAAACAATCAATCGAATGATCAGATGGTATCATCTAAAACATCATCCTATTCTATTAGAAAAGGTTAGAAAAGCTTAATCCATTAATCACTTCATAATTTCGTCATTAACCTATTTCTTGGTTTCTTTTTTTTTCGTTCTCACCGTAGACATTCATGATTTCTTGAGTGCTAATGCTTCTGATTGCATGCAAATTCCAAATGCGACTGGAGCTTATCTCATCAATAATCAAAGCTCATCCCAACCTCACAATTCTTCATCAGTATTCAGCTCTTATGAAAATGATAACAATTTGTCCGATAACATATCCAATTACAGTGCAGACAAAAAAAACTTAATCCCCAGCTATCCACTTCAAATTGACGAATCGATCTTGAGCAACAAGAGTATACTGAAAGATCTTGAAACATTAATTGGCAACATGGAACTACAACAACAAAAGCAAAGTGAACAAGTTCTACAATCTACCCAAGCGGAAAATGACTTTGATCCGGAAATTATGCGAGTTTTGGTGAAAAGCCCAATTGCCGCTCCTAAAGTGAAAATACAGCCCCTTACCGTCGAAGATCGCAAGCAGATCGACATTAAAAATTTTATGTGGGAACACATCCAAGAAATAATGCCGAACCTTGTCCAACAGGTCGAAAAGGAATTAATGGATGAACCAGCTGACCCAGGAAAGTCAGACAGAAACATAATACATACACAAAATACATCAGTCCAACCGGCTCGGCCTCCACCGCCTGTAGATCACGACGAGTTCCTAATGGAAGAAGTTATTAAGCCGGGACTGAAACACGCTTCCATTAAAGAAGAAGTACCTCCTCAATATGTGTATGTAGCTGAAATTGCGACCTTCAGAATGGAATTCGATAAGGCCTTAGAAAAAATATATGAGATCGAAACTGAATTTGATTCTTTAAAAAATTCTGAACGAATAATTTTTAAAATGTATAAAGCGCCCGAAATACATTCAGAAATGGAAGCGAGTCTGGAAACTTACGAACTAAAAGCGGATAACAATGTCACAAACAATGTGCGAGAGAGCGATGAAACGAATAAAATTACTGCACCTCCCAAAAAAGAAGACGGACTTATGAGCTTAACAGAAGCAGAAACACCAAAGGACATCAATAGAACGAAATCAAGTTCAGCAATTCCTGTTAGTTCGGGGCGTAAAACACCGCTATTTGATAGATTGTCGCATAGCTTAACGCCTGAACCTTCGGGTCATAAGCTATCTCTTAAAAAGTTTCCCATTAATAAAACACCGGATATATCCGAAGAATTGCAGCAAATTTTGATAACGACAAGAAAGGAACAACAATCAGTGATATCGGCCGATGAAGGCGCAACGACAGATATTAGGATGAACTCCAAAACAGACGTGCAACCCATGAAGTTAAAAACAAACGATAGTAAAAGTTCAAAAATACCTATACGAAGCATTACTAGTGCAAAGTCGAAATCTGGTGAAAATGAACGAAAAACCGATTTGAAAATTAATGAAGTAACCACGAACTCTATTGCAGAAGTGGAAGAGGGATTTCAACTAACTCCAAATGAGCCGCAGAAGCCAACCTATGAAATAAACAACAACGAGCCGGTAGCAATAGATGAGGAAGAAGTTTACAGTATTAAAAGCGAAGTCTCCTCAACTGGCGATTTATCGCAGTTTGAAGACAATACACAATCGCCTACGACAGTTGATAGTGAAATGTTTCTTATGATACAAGACGAACAAACTGCGAATAGTGCGGAAACAGAGGGAACAAGTCTCGTGCCTTCCACTAGTAATTCCACTTTACATTCTTTGGCAAGTTATTCATCCGGCAGACAAGCTTCAAGTGAATTTCTACCCTCTGGAGATCCTTCAAAGCAAAATCTATCCGAATTGGTAAAGGATACTCAAAGGCTGATTAAACAAATGAAGGATGAGATAAGCATCGCCGATTTTGAATCTTCAGGGAGCAGCGAAGACGATTACACTGACGACTATACAGATGAATATGATGATGGCGACGGTGAGGAGGAGCTGGGAGAGGAAGAGGAAGGTTGGGAAGATGACGACGAATATGAAAGGGACGAAACCACGGAAAATGCAAATGAAGACAATATTGAAAAAGGAGATGAAAGTGAAATTGAAAATATGACCTCCTCTTTACTAGAAGAAGAAGAAGAAACGGTTGTCGATAGCTCTCTTAAATCTTTTCGTAGCAGTTCAGCTCTGTCAAGTATTCTGGAACAATCATCCTCACCTAATGAATCCATTGTACACACTCTTAAAAGTCATACTTCAAATGAAGAAAACCAGTTGGCATTCTTTAATAGCGCATCTCCAGTTCCTTCCACATCTAAATCACAATCTTCTACAAATGATTTACACAATCAAGAACTTGCCATTACAGCAACCCTAAGTGAAACTCAAGATTTAAATATCAAACCTACTAACGCAACTTCAGAATCTTACTTAGAAACGGAAAATACTATACCGGAAATGCCAGTAGAATATAGTGTCAAGAAATTAGATGAACATGTTGAAAATGAAACAATCCTTCTTTCCGCAGACTTAATGGACGAAACGCACTCGTATGTAGAAACGGAAAATAATACGGCTGAAGTTCCAGTGGAAGCAGTTTTAAATTTAGAACGCGTTTCAAAAGAACCTTCTAAGACTAAAGAAGACGTAACCGCTCCCACGAAATATGCTGAGATTAAATCTGAAAAATCAAAGCAAGAATCAACAACTATAGAGGACGATGAACCTTCAACTAGTAAGGCAGCTAAAAAGAAATTAGCTAAAGTGGAACCTGCTGCACAAGCAAAAGCCGGAATAATACGTAGTCCTTCAACTACAGAAACTCGATCAAAAATCTCTGAACAAACAAAAAATCTAGGAAGTGATGAAATAAAGCCGCAGACTAAAAAAGCCGTGGTGCCAAGTAAAATTCCAAAGCCTCAAGATAACAAAGTTAAAGAACAAAAAGATTTAAAAAAGAAAGTAAATACACGGTCTAAGTCATTTTCTGGGCCACCTACGACACCAATTGGCATCACCTCAGTAAAAACGTTACGACAAGAAATACTGAAACAAACCCGTCAAACTCCTGCTACTCCTCCACAGAGAAATCCCCCACCACCGTTAATAAGAAAAAAATCTATAACTGAGGTCATAAGCAAACTGACTAAGCCCACCGCCTTAGAATTGACTAGCAGTCATTTATTTAAGCCACGAACTCAACCTCGTATACCGAAAAAGAAATACCATGAAACCTGTTTTTCAGACGACGATTACGAATCTTCGGAATCAGCTGATGAGGAATCGGAGCCTTTAGAAATAAGACAACGTAAGCTTAGTGTGCCCGTATTTCGACCTTATCCGAACGTCCAACAGCCAGAAGAAATCGAAACAGAGGTGGAGGGAGAGCAATCTCAATTTCAGGAAAATTAGAAACGTGTTACTGATATGTTTTGTTTTTCAGGAATTGATTAAAAAATTTGTAGAGGAGCAATTAGTATCTAATTTAGCGGAAGCTCAAATAGCTGCTGCTCTAATTTCAATGAAATTCAAACAAGATGTGTCGATATGGGCTGCAAAAGAATGCAGTGACCTAGACCATGCCATTGGTCTACTACGTCAAGAGTGTGAACTATGCAGCGGTACTTTTGCCCTCAACGAAATTGTCTCCATGCTAAAATGTACCCACAAATGTTGCAAAGGATGCGCAAAAAAATACTTTACAGTACAGGTTGGTGTGAAGCACATTCTGATTGAAAAAATTTGCTACTTTATCGATTTCATTAATCGCCTTAGATTACCGAACGCAGCATTAACGACTGCAACTGCCCATTTTGCAAATTACCCGAATTGCACAAGCAAAGCGAACAAGATGAAGATGAGATATTAGAATATTTTTCAAATCTGGATATATTCTTGAAAAATATTGTAGAAGCTGAAGTTCACGAATTATTCCATCGTAAATTAAGAGATCGGACTTTACTTAAAGATCCCAATTTTAAATGGTGTATACAGTGTTCGTCGGGATTCTTCGCACGACCGAAACAGAAACGTTTAATATGCCCTGACTGCGGATCGGTAACATGCGCTCAATGTCGGAAGTTGGTAAGTTTAATATTTTTATGACCACTATTGGGGCTCGACAAGCAATGCATATATAGGTCAGCACAAGGGATTCACTCAAATCCTTCCTCAGTTGTCACAGTCTCACAAAGTTAGATAGAAAAAATGAAATTTAGCCTACGTCCACTTACTATATATTCATAGAGCTGGTAAACAAGCTGTAGCCGTTCAAACACATGGTTACTGTACCTTTAATATATAAGATTGAGAATAGAATTGTTAAATGAATCTGAATAATTTAGAAGCTTTACTAGATCTCGATCTAAAACATAACACAAATATTTATCAAAGCCATCTTAATACTTGGATCCTTATCTTAGTATCAAAACTCGCAATTTTACAAGCTTTTATTTGGCTAAGTTGAATGTGCAAATATCGATAGTACAGTCCATTTTTCTGTATATTCAAGTAGATTATTAGCTCTTCTCTTAAACAACCCAAGTTTTATGTGTAGTTACGTAAAAGTGACTGGAACAAAATTCATTTTCCATCTTTGACTTAATTTAAATAAAATCTTATTCATATTATTTTTGAAGACTATGAGGTATATATGCTTTTGGTCGGCATCAAATTTTAATTCAATTTAAATATGTCCGTCTGTCCCTCTATGTAGTGTCTATGTTCGCTTTGTCCCGGCTGCAAAACTAGCAAACAAATTAGAAGTTTTTGTAGACAAGGTCATGTTGCAAATAATCCAGGTCGGCCGAAGGACATGCCTACCATGCGCGTCATACACTACAAGAGACTCAACATAAACCCTTCAAAAATGGGAAAAATTATAACGTTGTTCTATGAAGTGTTTTCTTCGAATCGCCCGTATATCGTCATTCGAGTCGAAACGATCTCTTCGATTGGTTTTCTAACTTTCGACAAGTGCCCAAATGTCAGTCGAATAAAGAGAATCTGGGGCAATGTGAGTTGAATTTCTTATAAATAAATTTGAAAGAACCAAAGACCAAATCGCGTTTATGAAGCAAAGTTTTATGCAAGCTCTTCACTTCAATTCAGAATCAATTTCTGAACGGTTGGATATAACATAAGCTGAGTCTGTCTACCCTGCCATATCTAGTATGCCTTTGTATTACAACCGCTAGGGAAATTTATAAATAATTTCTTATAACAGCAATACACAGACATCAACATATTGTTGCGAACATTCAAGAAGACTTCTCTAATGTTTCAATTCTTCATTATGTTAATAGTGGCAGAAACAACATGAAAATATAACTTGTGAGCAATTTTTGGAATGGCAAAAGTCCAACGATCCTGATGTACAAACTTTGGGAGTGCAACGACATCTGGAGCAAAACGGTATTGATTGTCCAAAGTGTAAATTTCGTTATTCATTAGCCAGGTAAATGTGCATAAATGCATAGCGTATTTATTTAAAGTTTCCTTCGTCTCTTTCACATTTTCTTTTCAAATTTATTTCAAAATTCCAGAGGAGGCTGCATGCATTTTACTTGCACTCAGTGCAAATATGAATTCTGCTATGGCTGTGCCAGACCGTTTATGATGGGAGCCAAGTGCAATATTTCCCCCTATTGTGCTAAATTGGGTTTGCATGCTCATCATCCGCGTAATTGTCTTTTCTATTTACGTGATAAGCTACCCATACAATTGCAAATTCTATTGAAAAATCATGGTGTAAACTATGAAGAGGAACCTATGGATAAATTCATAGAAAGTAATGCAATAAGTAAAACGACGCCGTTACGATGTCCTATACCTATACAAAAAGAAACGCCAACCGGTTTAGTGGACACTAAGTGTAATAATGACGTTCCTGAAAAACATGGCGGCATGTGCCGGTTAGTTTTAACAAACATTTTTCATTTATTCTTAATGGATTTCTTTTGATTTTGATTGTGAATTAATTAATGCATTAGCACTCACTACGTGGAATACTTAACGGCTAAAGTTGCCAAAGCCAATATCGATCCTTTACCAATTTTCGATTTAACGGATTGTGTTCAAGAGCTACGGAGACGTGGTATTTCCTTGCCCGAACGTGGACCTTGGGATACTGATGAGATTTATAAAAATATGTGCGCAGAGGTAAATATTTTCAATCAAATTTTCATGTAAAAAAAAACATTTTTAAACCTTACGTTCCACTCTTTCGTTTACAGGTTATCAAAAAAAATATACCATTGGATGCTGATTAGAATTAATATGAATCAAGAACTATCACTTTTTTTACTACGTCAAAATCGATTTTTGATTTTTTTTTTTCTGTTGTGTTTTTTTTTTTTTTTTTAATGTATAGTTTATAGTAAAACTTTCTATGTTTGCCACAATGTGTACTTTGTCTGTTCAAAATTGTTGAGACTAATGTGTTTGATAATAAATAAAACGAACAAAAAGTATTTCACATAAATCACATTTAAAAACGATTAATGCGTGTTTATATGTTGAACGGTTACAAAAGTAAACAAAATAAGGTAAAATCATACCATTTGGCCTATCTGCGTGCTTAATAATTTTATTATATGTAAACATAAGCAACCAAAATTTCGGATATATAACAGCTTACAACTGCTTTCAGTAAAGATTACTTTTCTTCTTTGGGATGATATGGCACTAAATATGAAATAGAATTGCGAGCCAAATAGAGAAAGAAAATAAACACGCCCAACCTACATTGTATGTGGCTCTCATACAGTGATAATATCATCAAGCACGATACTCATTTATTACAAGCGTGATTAGTATGAGATGGAGTCTATGCCGTCTTGCTTAAATATATCTCCTGTAAATGTTCGCTTTTTGAGTAGTGCAAGACGAACTTTTTATGCCAAACCATGTCCAACTACATGGATATATTCACTGCCCGTAAGACTCTGTTACGGTACTACTATGTTCAAAATGTAAGGGAAACTTTCTTTTTAAAGAAATGTGCCCGATACCATCTCAGAGGAGTTTCACATCACTCAGCCGCGATTAGCTTACGTTATAAATTAAAACATTTATTGTAATTGTTAAAAATTATTTTCACGGAATTTTCAATATTAATGAATTTATTAAAATAAAAATTTATATAAATATCTTTTTAAAAAACAAAGCCATTTTCACCATATTTCTTGGATTATCGTAGTGTTGTTAATAAGGTATTCATTTCAGAATCTCAACCGGTTAACATCGTTTACGTGAGTGTATTCGTAAAAATCAAGCAAATTTATGCTATAGCATTTCCTGATTGAACACATCACTCAATAAATCCCCAGTCTAACACGTAATGCAACCATTCGTTTGCAAATTACGGTTGCTTGAGGGACACTACTTTTTTAATTTTGAATTTTTTTTGTTGGTTAAGCATCATTTATTGATCAGAATATATATACCGCTCACAATCCGCATCCGGCTTAAAGATGTTCTGGCGTAAGCACACTTATAATTCTGAACCTTCTGGCCAGCGAAAATCGGAAGATGTTCCAGAAAACATGAAGAAAGTAAGCAAACAAACGAAATCATTTTGAAAGGTCGACAAGTGAAGTTGCGCAAGACAGCTGACACTTTAAAGATATCAGACGGCAGTCTATTTACTATTTTGCATTACCATTTGCCCTTGCGAGAGCTCTATTCGAAGTGGATGCTGCATTTGCTTACTTTTGACTCAGAGCGCCCTTCATCGCTATGCAGGCGAGATAAAAAAGATGACAATGAATAGCACATGGGCCCATCACTACACTCCACAGTCAAATCGGCAGTCAGCACAATCGGCCAAAAATGTAGCTTCACTAAGACGCGTGAAACTTGCACTCCAATTTTCAGATTAACATC
>KK502852.1:73147-85467 GCA_000688735.1 Glossina austeni | reverse complement strand
GCCCAACCTTTCGGTACAATAATGAATTAACCACGACATGAAAACTGGCAGGTCCGCCTTAAATAATTTTTAATTAAAATAAGTCAGTTAAGAAGAAATTTAGAAGATTGTTATTTTGCAGCAAATAAAAAGGCTACAGATGGTCTTGGCCCCCCGGTACCGTACAGTTTTTCATATTCAAAATAAGCCGTTATATGGGAAGTGGTCGAAAAAGTGGTCCGATCTAAATCGTTTGTCCTTGGGTCAAAACACGTCAGTGTAATATATTTTATCAAAATATCTCAAAGGCCACGGCGTGTAGGCTAGGCGCACAAGAAAACAAAAAAGACAAAGGATAGACAGACAGACGGTCTTAAAATTGATTCAGAAAATGGTTCTGAATCGATCGGCATAAAAAAGGTGGGTCTATCTCAAGATGTTGCATACAACCGCACATACTTGGCATACCCTAGTATCACAAGAGTCTTAACATTTTTTGAAAATCTTGCTTAATAAAGAATGTGAAATTGCACGCCATCCATCAAGGGGGTGTATAGACAGACAGGCAAATATATACCTTTTGAATTTCACATCTCCACCTGCAATGATGACTCTTACGTTATAGAGTTATATTTGCGAGCAATGACACCACCGAGTGTTTAAGGGAATCCCAGATCATTTAGAGGGACTGTACGAACGATGTACGCAAATGGTGCAATCCTCAGGGGCATACGGAGCAAAACAGGGCAATGCCCACACACTGCTGTCAGATCTTCGTCCCTTCCACGGCGAAATTTCATAGGCACTAAAAAACGGTCCCCCTCAGATCAGCAAATTTTATTATGATGCGTTGGTTTCTAATTTTGTATAATTTTGCGTTCAGATTAACCGCTCATAGGGGAAGTATCGACCCAGTAATGTCAGGCATTCAACCACACTACCGCTTCTGTGGTCCCCCCTATAACACATAGACTTTTGCTAAATCTCAGTCCTTCATAACAGACTACTTCCACTACTCTCGACGGCTTTTCCATCGAGAGGTCCCGTTGCCAGAAAAGTAAGCAAGCAGCCAAACATTACAATTTCCATATGCAATAAACATACATACATGTATTATGCTCAGTTAGGATTGCTTGCAGAAATATTTACTTAATGCAAAACATGTAAGCGAAATGTGTTCATATATATAAGAGCAAGAGTGTAAGGACCAAGTATAAACAAAAGATATAAGCAAACATTGACGTCATCGATGCTTCGCAGGATAACAAATGAATGAATACATGTCACTTAACCCCGACAATGACGCAATTGAATGAAAGTATAAAAAAGTTATTGTGGAAATAACAAAAAGGATCAATACACCGACAAGTGATTGACATGTTGTTCAAACAGTGACACTTTCTAATGTAAAAGAAAACTTTTTTTTTATAACTAAATGTTTGAAGCACTTACCAATCGTTCCCATTCTTAAGACGTTTTATTTTAGTTTATTATTATTTAAACAAAATTTTTTTGTTAAAAAACTGTTAATGTTTAATTTTTTTAATTTTTTAATTTTTTCTTCACCACTTTCTGTATGTTCAGTACATTGAAATAAATTCTATTTAAAAAAAAAACGCCTTTTTGTAGTATTTTTATAATTTAATTGTTATTATTATTATTATTATTATTTTTTGTTTCTATCTGAGCAAAATGTAAAACCTTGTTCACATATCAATTTACGTCTCGGGAGTTCTCATCAATTTTTTAAAAACTTCGTACGAGTATATCTTATAAAAATAAATTTTTTTTTTTTAACCGCGTGCGTTATTGCTCAAGTCAAATATGCGTGCAGAATGTTTTCAAATGTAGTCAGCGAATTTCATTTATAGGCTGGATTCATATACAAAACGGAAAAAAAGAAGTCAAAGAAAAATCTTTCAGTAAATTCGCCTTAAATTGTCGACAAATTTTCTCTTCTTGACTAAGTTA
Source organism: Glossina austeni (assembly GCA_000688735.1). Classification (NCBI taxonomy): domain Eukaryota; kingdom Metazoa; phylum Arthropoda; class Insecta; order Diptera; family Glossinidae; genus Glossina; species Glossina austeni. The sequence goes on along the minus strand of KK502852.1, from coordinate 83,517 downwards.
AGCACAAGCGCTTTTCTTTCATTTTCTCACCTACTTATCATCTCTCACAAAATTTTTCTCTTAAATAAATCGTACACATGTCGATAAGGGTAAACACCATAAACCATATTTTTAATACATTGTTTACTTACCATCTATCAGTTTAATTTTGTCATTCCATATATAACATCACAAAATACGCAGGCATCACATATACTTATATATGTATATATATATGATAATAATGTTCGAGGAAATTATTAAGTATATGTATACTTAGGTGCAGGATAATCGGTGCGAATTTTAACCTGTGAATGGTTGGCGAGTATCTACACGCTCTGTTTTGGACTAAAACGAGGCAATAAAGAGGTCAAAAACTTATTTTTTTTGTTTCATTGTGTGTGTAAAAATTCCTTTTCTTTAATAAATATTAAATTCATTTTCACTAAAAAATGGGTTTTTTATTTAAAATAGAACAAATTCTCAGAACACTCAAGTACTGTGTGTGTGCGTATGTGTGAATGTGTATACACATATATATGTTCTCAATCATTTTTCTTAAAATTATGGTTCAGTTTCCATACGTCCTTTGGCTCGTCCTTTCGATCTCTCCTCTGCTGTTGAACAAAAATTGCAATGCATTTGTTTGTTTGTGTTTCCATCGAAAGTTGCCTATGGCTTTTCATCAATAGTCTACGTTTACATTCTGGACAAAAAATATTCAGGCTTATCGTTGGCAATTAAAGTCAAAAATTTATCCCCTCATTCTCAACATAGACCTAATCTTTCGTACTTTCTTCGCAAGCTGGCACTTCCTTCGGTAATTCTGTTACATGGTCTTAACTGACTTAAAACGAAATAATCGAGCCACACGAGAAAAACGCAGACTGCGCCCTATTTGGTGGATACAAAACAATGAAATGCTATATACGGACTTTCGAACTTACTCATCAAAACTAGTTATAAGATGCTTGGTCCTCCCGATTTTGTTGATAGTTAACATCTACTAAAGAATGCTTTCTTGAAAAACTCCTTTCTGCTTATCTATCTCTACAAAATCATGCGATCTCGATCGCCAAACCTTTTAATCGAAAGCCTGTCTAGATCGACTAGATCGACCTTTTCATATAAATAACACGTTCATCTAAATCATCCGCCGAAAGGTCGCTTATTGTTCGTGTTGCTAGATTCTGGAATGCATTACCCCTGAGTCTAAAATCCTTCGATGACCCCTTGAATACGTTTAAAAAACACTGACTGTACATCTAAACTCGTAATATGTATTTCGTGGCTGGTAAAAATTTATGATTACGGAGTTCCTAGAGCAAGATGATTATGTCGTTAGCCGTCTAGCCCACTTGTATAGTCACTTACGTTGTACTTTCTTTTTGCATATGAATTGAATCTATGTGACTATCTCACAGACAGTCCTTGAAGGCTTTATAGTTGCTTAATAAAATAAAATGGAAAAAAGTGAAAAAAAGAAATGAAACGTAAAACAGTTGCTGGTTTTTAGCTTGCAATCTGGAATAGAGAATTACATTGTTCTTGTTGGTCATTTGTAAGATTTGTTTTTCTCAGATAAACAGAAAGAATTCTTGCATCGACAATGATTTTTGATTGCAAGAAAGAAAAAAAAAATTAGTTAATTTCGTTCCTTAACAATTACCAAAGATGCTCAGTAGTTCAGAATAATCGGCTTTTGCTGTTAGCCACTTCAAAAGATAATCGATCAACAGGAATGAATTAACTGAAGATTCAAATCAATGCAAAATCAAAATCTTAAGTAGATTCGTACTCATAAATATCTTAAGATTCTCTTAAACAAAAATGTTTGAATTTTTCTAAGGGATAATTAAAATAGTAAAAGATACACTCACAAAAAATTTAAAAAAAAAAAAGTACTGAAAAAATAGTCCATTAGTTTATCAACCGTGGCATGAAAGCACTTCCGCGTCTCTTTAAAATTAATTCTCTTATTACGAGAGACACTTTGCTTATGAATTCTCATATAATATAATGCGTACGAAAGAAAGTTATTGCAAAAAAACAAAAAACATTCATACGCCGCGTATACCTGTATATGCAAAAAAAAAAAAGGAAAAAAATTGTTTTGCACCGCAAAAGTTTGCTTACTTCCCATTGTTTATAAAAGAAATTCTTTTGAAGGTTATTCAAATTTATAAAAGTTTTCTTAAAGAAATCATTTAGTTATTTATTTACACGTTATTGGCGTACATGGAGAAAAATCCTTTAAACTTATCTATTCATTAATTAAACTTTATTTGTTGACTTGTAATATATTATCAAAGTCTTAATCTAATATGACATTTTTTTTAAATTTTTGATTTAAAATTTTTTCCTATAATTTATTTTAAGAAAATATAATAAAAACATGCATTCAATTTAGTTCGATGATTATATGCTATAATTATACTGCTCTTATATGTATGCTCAGTGTATTCTCTCCTTTTACTTTCTATAACAAATAGTTTTCTTAACATTTTAAAACTCGTTTATTACCAAACTGTTGCCAAAAGTTGGTAATCACGTATTCTATTATTACTGCTATATATGTACGTATATATGTATATATATATATATATATAAATATATATACAAAGATGAGTTTATGTGCATGTAAATCCTTGATAGTTTATGCTTATTCACCTTATTATTAGGTTATGTTAAATTAAAAAGCAGAGGCAAAGCGAAATAAATTGAATTAGTTATCAACAGAACGTTTGCCAGTTCGTTACGGCAGAAAAGGAGCGAATTTTTGAAATAGTCACGAAAAAAATACTTTAAATGTTAGTAAATTGAAAGCAAAAGTTTCTCGAAATGGAAACTAAAAAAAGGGAACAAAAATATGTAAAAAATGAAAATTTGCAAAGCAATTCTCTTCAAAAACCACTAGAAGCTTCAAATAATGAAGTTCTCAATTTAAATAAAACTAATTCAACTTCCATTACATCGGATAAAAGCGATTGCAAAAATAATCATAAGAAAATTCAATGCATTCAAACGGTCATGACCAGCGAACAATTAAACGAACTGAGACGACATGCTCAAGAAGCGATCAAACAAAATAAAATCTTTAGTGTACGTGGATGCTTTCAATCTATACGTAATGCTTTAAAAATCCGAGGCTGGGTGGAAAAAATAGAACATCACCAACGCAAACAGATCATTACATCCAATCATCACGGTCAAGTTTCCATTATGGATTTATCGTTAGCTTTGCCGAAACGCAAAACAGGCGAGACACGACGTCAATTTCTTGCCAAATGTGAACGCAACATTATGTCGCGTTTTGTTGAACACTTGCCAGTCGATTTCCTCTGGACAGATCGCAAAGATAAAATGGACTACGCTGAACAGTCCCGCAATCCTCAAATGCTAATCAATAAATTTACACGTACACCGTTTACCAATAAAGAAGGTTTAAACGGCTTATTACGCGACCTGAGTTGGTTCTTTGTGGACGATATTGCTGAGGTTAATTTTCCGCGTTGTTTTAATGTGTGGAATTTGGAAGAACTTAACGAATTTATTGAACATTTTAAATTAACTGCATGCGTTTCTTTTCTGCGTTGGCTAGTTGATAAATATCGAGAGAATGGTTACGGACGCATTTTTTCCGATGACGGCAAAATACCTTTTACCGCAATTGAGTTCGCTTTGAAGCGTTGCCACGAATACTGTGAGTCCGCCTTACATGACGACATTGATGGCGAGGATCCTCCGCGTATATGGGAACACGATTGGGATACTTTTCTCTCACAACATTATCAATTAACTCATGAAAGTTATAAAATTCAAGCTGAAGCTCAACGAGCTCCAATTGAAACAATGGTACGAAGTATATCTCAAGTGTTAGATGCATTGCGTGACCATTGGCCTCAATACACAATAGACGGTTATCAGAATTTATGGATAGTTAAACCAGCCAATAAATGTCGAGGTCGTGGCATACATTTAGGTAACAATTTAAAGAAGATTCTAAATATTGTTAATCCATCAGTGGCCACCAAAAGTCGCTATGTAATACAAAAATACATAGGTATGTGAGTACACACTTTTACAAACCATCAGATATCTGCACGTAAATAAAATTGCTTCTACGTACAAATAAATTGCCGCTTAAGCTCTAGACAAAAAGTTTTTAAAGTAAAAATAGCACAAACCAAATGCAAGACCTAGATTTAAGTGATTGTACATTAATATAAATATACATGAATACACACTCAATTTTTACGTGATAATCACATGCAATTTTTTTCTTTTTTTTTTTTTGGTTTTTGTTTATCTTCAACAAGAAATCATTCAACAGGTTTTTATTTATATTTATTTGAAATTTTTTTCTCTTTCCTTTGTTTACTGGTTTACTATAGAACGCCCTTTGATTATACATCAAACAAAATTCGATATTCGACAATGGTTTCTAATTTCGAATATTCATCCACTTGTTGTCTGGATGTATAAAGAATGTTATTTACGTTTCAGTTCGCAGGAATATAGTTTAGTCAATCATCACGAATCGGTGCATTTAACTAACTATGCTATACAAAAAAAATATACAAATCATAATAAACGTGATAAGCGTTTGCCTAACGAGAATATGTGGGATTCATATTCCTTTCAAGCTTACCTGAGACAAATTGGTAAACAGAATTTGTGGGAAGAACGTATATATCCTAGCATGCGAAAGGCCATCGTGGCAACAATACTCGTAGCGCAAGATCATATGGAACGCACCCCTAACACGTTTGAATTGTTTGGCGCCGATTTTATGATATGTGAAAATTTCTATCCGTGGCTGATAGAAATCAATTCGAGTCCCGATTTGGCTCCTACAACGAGTGTAACGGCTCGTATGTGTCCACAGTGTTTGGAGGATGTTATCAAAGGTTTTTTGAAGTTTTTCGTTTCGTTTTTCTCTTCTTGAAAATTTTAAAATTCATTCTTTTTTATTTTTAGTAATTGTAGACCGCCGAGGGGATCCCAAGGCCGACGTTGGAAATTTTGAACTAATATATCGTCAAATCGTACCACCAACACCAGCGTATATGGGTCTTAACTTATGCGTTAAAGGAAAGCAATTAACCGGTCGCGCAATTCATTCTCAGCATTACGGTCTGCAACGCAAAGAGAGATCGCTGCATACGAGCAATTTGTATCGTCAACGAACCAGTCTTGCATTATCATCGATATCGCATTTACATAAACCAATGCCGGCATTTAATGCTACCGATTACATAGAACGCTGTTTGATACAAACCAGCAATACATCGCGTAGCTCCAGCATACCAAGTTTACTAAGCAACAATACCGATCAACCAAATCTTTATGACGTGTCACCACACAATACGATAAAACGTAAAAAAACTTATAATATAACAGTGACTTGCAGCAATGCTATGTTAAACAAATCCAGCCATGCAAAGCTCAAAGCTCAGTTAAACTCTACGTTAAAGCGACACCGCAGCTGCGTTCCGAGACTAACGACCGCCTTAACTAATGCCACACAATCGCACAAAATTAAATTTTCCGCTAGCAACGTGAATCGACGCAAAACAATAGATATTAAGAACAGTAAAGCTTTGAATCATTTGAACGGTTCAACATTGGACGCTCCCATACTAATGATTAGTCGAAGTGCCGATAACATCAAAGAGCTTTGCAGCCCTAATAAGACACTCACCAAAATGTCGCCATCTAAAAGTCTTAGTCCGGTAATAAGCCGACGTAATTCACCAATAAAATCTGCAAAAGCAAAGGATAAAACTCGACAGAGCTCAAAAAACTTCAAGTCGATGGCATCTAATGAGAAAGAAAAAATCCACAATTCTGATATCCATGCTGTAGGCAAAAGTATAATCAGTTGGAATTCGAAGAGAAACCATTCACTCATTAAAACTCCACCTCCGCCCCCAACTCTTCACATTAGTCCACGTTATCTAACGGCGAACTATACGTCACTTGCCACTCACTCCAACTAATGCGATAATGCGTTTCTCAATGCAATGAAGCAGCAGGTGGGGAAGAGAAAGAAACAGAACGGGCAAGAAATTTGCGTTGATAGCTTCTTTAAATACAAATATATTTTGCTAGTACAATGCAGGAGAAATATTTTCTAGAAATGTGTAAATGCGAAATAAAGAAAATATTGTCTTCCGAATATTTTAAGTTATTTTAGGCTAACATGAAGAACGAACGATCGATGACGCATTTGTCGGCATTTGTGTTCTTGGGAAAAAAATGCTATCGATATGAAAATTAAAAGTTCGCATTCATTCCCGTTGTGTTTTAATCATTTTGGCATAGTGTAACGAATGGCTAAGGCCTCCCTTGTGGCAGCTTGTAAAACTTTTGGTCCATGTCCTCTTCTCGCAGAAGAAATTCGGGCTGAGAAGGCCGGACTTACCTAAAATATGAAAAAAACCATTTGTGTAATTATTGCGAGAGTTTTCATCAATTCATCAATTGTCCTCCAATTACCTTTTGATGGACCTTCATGCGCATCTGTGATTTTCCTTTTGGTATTTCGTTATTTTCGAATTTCTTTACGTTCTTCCTATAGAATCTTTGACGCATGTTCGCTGGCGTTCTTTTACATAATTCCATCGATTTTCCTTTTATATCTAGAGCTTCCCTTTGACTCGGATCTTGTCTAAATTTATAATTAATTTCGTAAATCTTTTCAAAAAGTCCTGTGGAGGCTCGATTATTACGCGGCAAGTCTATAACCACCTTTACGACGTCTATCATTACCATCGGACAAATATGTGCGGTTACCTCTGTGGAAGGCGACAAATCCGGCGTGGAATTAATTTCAATTAGTATCGGGTTATATTGTTCGTCCAACATAAAATCGCAGCCATACAGCTCGAAACAATTCTCGCACAGATTCGTTTCATCTAAGCTGGCCAAGACCACAGCAATTAGATTTTGCTTGAAGCCAGAATATACCTGATTCTCCCAAGTATTATCAGGCAAGCTTTTCTGATCAATATAAGCCTTAAATTGTTCTAAAGACCACATATTACTACGCGGTAGGCGGGGATCGCGAGTATTTTTATTTTTATATTTCTTCTGTACGGAATTATTGGTTAAATGGATAACTTCGCGCAAATCGTCTATCGTATATTCTTGGGAACTGAAACGCAAATAGCAATCCTTATAAACCCATATCTGTACCGTCGACTCTCGTATGTAAAGCAACATGTATTGTCGTATATCGAATTTCGTACGATAAATCAAAAGTGGTTGCTCTAAAAAGATGAATGCAGGATAAAATATAGAAAAAAATTATTTTCCATTAAACTTTTTCCGCTTTGCTTACCGATATACTTTTGGACAATGTAACGACGACTCATATGATTGTTGGCCCAATTAAGAATTTCCTCCATATTATTACGTATGACAATATTAAGGCCACGGCATTGATAACCCGGCTTAAGAATCCACATGTTTCGACACCCGTCAAACTTATAGTCAGCCCGTTTCTCATCCAATCGGGTAATAATCGGTTTGATTTTCTTCGCATACTCATTTAGTTCGCGGTAAGTGCATTTAAGCTTGCCTCGACGATTTAGTAAACGACCCGAGCTCTGCAGAAATTCGGCCCAATCGTATTCTGGAACGAAAACCGGTTCGATATCTAACGATACCTTATTCTCTATTTCTTCAAGTTGCCTTCTGACACGTTCCGCGGCGAAAGGAATGATTACGGGCGATATGGTGCCATTTTCATAATCAATAATTTCCTCATTATCGACATTTCTACAAACAAAACGCAAAAGAGCACGACATTGAGACATGCGAAATTCCTCAACAAAGGCCGCTTGCTCTTCATGGTTCCCACTCAAACGGAAGAAACGCGGATATAACATATTGGAAACGCCGTCTTGGCGGTGCCATTGCAATTGTTCGCTACACCCAATTAAACCAACTTTAGTGGAAAAGTCCATTCCGTGACTCCTGCGTATGCGATTGCGATATGGTCGCACATCCACATAGAGGTCACGATGTCCTTTAGGTTGCCAAATGAAAAATGCTGGAAAATGATTTATGATCTTACTAATGGCGACTGTTTCATATTCATTGCCACGTCTAGCATGCATTAACAAAGCTTCTTCGCTAAGCATCTGTAGCCGCGGATATCGATTAGGTGCTAATTTCTCCAACCATCCTCTCTTAAGTAGTGCTCTTCGTATTGTACCGTAATTTCCAAAAATGGTAAAAATGCGACGGTTGCGAAATGCGTCGATTACCCTGGCGCGATAAACGCTGGATAGGGTTTTAGTTTGTACGCTATTAGCGTCTGCAATTTGTGACATCATATTATTGGGGGTCGTAATTACATGTCCCTCTCCCTCTTTAATGAGATCTTGTTTAGATACCTTCACCAAGTGAACACGACTCCATATACTACTCCGTCTAAGAGGATCTCCAAGTTTAAGAGTTGACGAAACATTGCCGAGACCACTAGATTTGGTGAAATTGCTTTTTTGTTTTATTATCGCTGACAACACGGGTTTGGCGCCCTCATTTAAAATTTGCGGTGAAACTTTAGCTACAGCTTCGCTCTCACTAATAATTGCTTTTCGATATTGACTCGGGATGCTTACCACACTTAAATTATTAGTACATGGCCGCTGCTGTTTGGATTCCAAATACTGAGCAATATTTGGTTTCTCAATCGGAGATCGATCGTTAGCCCGATTTTGGGATGAATCTTCTTTATTAGAACTTCGAGTACGGATTTGGCTTTTAATTTGAATTTGTGTAACCTCCCGTTCAAGATTCTGATTACGACCGGGAAGTAGATTAAGGTTTTCGCTACGAATTTGAGATCCACTAATAAGCGGGTTTTCATCAGTAGACGTGGGACTGAGATTTTTATTTTGGCTTAACGATTTATTAACATTTGGATTACTGTGACTAGCACCTTCATTACTACGGCTTTGCGAACAGTTTATCGGGCTCTTATCACTGGAAGAGTTTTTATGATTTGCAATAGAACACACAACCCGATTCTGAGATGGTGATCGCTTGACGTCCTCATTCGAAGTACCTATAGTGCCAAGACTACACGTTTTACTTAGACTTTGGCAAAGACCTTTGGTTGGCATTTCAGGAGGTGCTATATTTTCACCGCCTGTCTTTCGTGGTAGAATGTATTTGTTGCCATCGTCAGAGGGTGTTTGGTTATACAACTTTAACAATTCCAAATCTAAGTTCTTGATTAGAGACCGTATCTTTATGAGAGGATATTGTCCAGATTTGTTGTTGGTAACAGACTTTGCGGATTTTTCCATTATATTAACTTAGAATTTTGAAACAGAAGCCAAAATATTTTTTAATTTTGTCCTTTAAATGAAATTTTACTTAAATTTCGAAAATTCGACCCTTAAAAATTGTAAGCCGTTCGAGACGTTCCTGTATGAAGTATTTTTGAAAGAAGAACAAAATACATAATCGAAAAGTCAAACAAATGCCCCAGACAGTGGAGTAAAGTGAGATTTAAAAAGAAAAAAGAAAAATAAAAAATAAGAGTAAAGTAGAAAACTTGAAATTTCTTTATGTAGGCAACTATTGCTCTATCGTTAAGCAGCAAGGTCAAGATTTTGTGAGATGTGATTGCCGGAGAAGAACATAGCTTATAGTAAAAACATTTACTTCTGAAAATGATATAAATAAATTCACCGAATAATCCGAATTGCCGCATTTTTTATACGCATATAGATCCGACCGATTTTTTTGTAGAACTTCCAAAGCCGTAAAGGCTAAGATAAAAAAATGAAATTGTTGTCGAATTGTGAACAAGGGAAAATAAATACTAAGTACCAGCTGCTCACTATGGACCAAAAACTAAAGCAACCCCCAAGAAGGAAGAAGACTACATACGACTCTGACCGAATTTTTTATACCCACTACCTTCATCTTAAAAAACTAAATAGCAGACTCTATAATGTTGCATATACATGGTGAAATTTTTATCGTATAGGTTTTCTGGTTTATGTCTAACGGGCAAAAGACCCAGAAAACCGAGATGTTCTTAATTTATATTTTATTATGGACGCGTCGTATTTACCAGTTTTTCCCCATTTTCAATATCAGCCTGCGTGCAACAATTTCCAATGTTTTCGCCAAATTTGAAGAAAATATCTTCATTTTTGGGAAGAGGAGTGGCAATTTACAGACCGGAGGACGGATGAACTGACAAAAATGTCTAGAAAAGACTTTGGTGCTAATCAATAATATATAGAGTCTGAAGTTGCTTTTTGATTGCTTTGATCTACAAGCGTGAAGCGTGGGTGTGAGGCGTGGGTGTGAGGCGTGGGTGTGAGGCGTGGGTGTGAGGCGTGGGTGTGAGGCGTGGGTGT
>KK502852.1:0-73093 GCA_000688735.1 Glossina austeni | reverse complement strand
TGAGGCGTGGGTGTGAGGCGTGGGTGTGAGGCGTCCTTTCAATTTATTACACCCACCACCGAAGGATAAGGATTACAGTAATTGTATCAAAACGTTTACAACGGCAAGAAGGAAGACCCAAAGGCCGTATAAAGTATGTATATTCTTCATCAGCACTGATTTAAGCGTGTCCGTCTGTCTGTTTTTCTATCTATATGTGTAATTCCTGGGGTAAACATTCTGCTGTTCACAAAAATTTAGCAATCGGATGTAAATTTCGCACAAAGATTAAAAGTTTTCGCTCACAGGATGGCGTTGAAATTGAGTCAAATCGACCAAACGATACGACCACAGTACAACATAACCTATGACCACTGCTGCTTTGAAAAATAAAAAAAATTTTGGTTTTTTTGCTTATACGGAGCGTATTACCGACTTTTCATATTTCTGTTATCAATAACAATAGTAACGCTGTCACTTAACAGCCGCCTAGCATTGAATACTGCGGAGTTCTAAAATTGAAAGAAAATATTCATATCAAGAAATATGAAGAGATAATCTGTCTTTCGCTATTTTACTTACTGTATGTATTGTGAGGGCTTTTGCCCACTCCCTGGTGCTGGGGTAAGCTCAGCGGCATCAGGCTTTGATTCACAAGAATTTATATATCTGTTGCATATTTACATTTATTTCATTGTTCGATATTTTATGGTATAAAAGTAAATTCACAACAAGAATGCCGTCCTGATCTTCACTTTGTCGTAGACTAAACTTAACTCACTCATCGCTTAAACTCAACGAACTCATCGTTTAAACTTAAGACAATTACTCTCATTTACTTAAGACAATTACTCTCATCTTGTTCTGATTCCCTTTGTTCTCATTCCTCTACTTAATCCTAATTCTTACTCTAATTTAGTCTAGCACTTTTCCCTCAAAGACGAAGAACCTGTGAGGCCAAAACGAGGCACGACTTTGGCTCCTCACAGTATACGTACTAATTTCACATATACTGAACATATTTGTGCAACTTTTCACAAATGAGTTATTGGATTATAGAATATGTTGTAGAATGTCTTAGAATAGTCTAAAGTATTCTGAAATACTTTCATATTTCTTCATAGCATTTTTTCATTGAATTTTATTTAAGCAGTTGGTGAACATACAATTTGAAGGAGTAATCACGTATGAAACTCATTTTCGTTTTCGGTTGTCTTTGATAAACGGCTGAATGCGAAAGTGATATTTAACTTTCACTTGCGTAATTGCTTACTAGAATTCTTGCTAGTAAATAAACGATCAAAATAAAGTAAATCAGGGCTTTCACAAATAGCGAAAAGCGAGAGAAAAAATGAAAGCTAAATTTCTCATACGTGATTATCCTGCATATTTTCTAGCGTACATACACACTTATATATATACCATAGAGCATATTCACTTAAAATCAAACAATCGTATATGCTTCTGCTTTAAAAACTTTTAAGAGAATACGAAGTCATATGAAGAAACTTTTAACCGAATCTTTGCCCACACAAATATTGGGATTGAAAGAGCAAGCAATCAAATGGCGTTACCGCTGTTACAGGACACGAAAGAGAAAGCAGAAAAACAAAAAGCTGTGATAATCACCCAACTTGAATTTTGAACAAAATGTTCGACCATCTTGTCATTTAGTTGGCTCTTTTACTTCGTATTAGTAGGCTGCTACTACACTAACTGTATTATACGATTTTAATTGGGAGTTAACAGGTTAATGCCTGCCAACATTATATTTAACAAATTATCCACTTGAACGCGATGGGCGACATGAAATTAAATGTCATTACATTGTAGGCATTTAACTATTACTCGTCAGGTATAACTCTTTCCGCACTTAGTGTATCATCTAAAAAAGAAATCAACCCACGTCTACCTTAAATGATATTCGAAAATGTCTTCTTTTATTAAAATTTTAAACTTTACATGCGATAAGTAAAAAATAAATTGTTTAAGGGAGGTTTAAAGTTTTCGCAAAAACAGTTCTGATCAACTCGTCAGATGATTTATTTCAATAACCATATTATGTGTTTTGAAATATTCAGATTTTTATTATAAGATTTTGAAGCTTGTTTCTGCGCCTTATGAAGTTATTGAAAAAAAATAAATTTTGATGCCCTATGGTATTTGGCAGGCGTGGTCTGTTTCGCCCATTTTTATACATGCACTGCAGCATCGGCCATAGAATGTACGTTGAATTTATCTGGCTGTAGTTTATAAGTAGTGAGGAAAAAACCAACTAATTATTCCTTTCTAAAAACAGAGGTGTTCTCAGTCTAAGTGGTGTTATAGGCGTGTCTTTCGATCGATTTGGTCCATTTTCAATACTAGCCTGCGTGAACTTCCAATGTATCCGTCAAATCTCAAGCCGGTAGCTTAATTTTCCCGGCCAGGAGAATGCTTACAACAAACATCAAACAGACGGACGGGCGAATACGCTTAAATCGATTTAGAATTTGATGCTTATCAAGAAAATATGCACGTTATGGGAACTCTAAAGTTTCGTTCTGGGCGTTGCGAACACCTTGATAAAGCGAACGTGTCTTTCGTCCTTTAGTGGTGGATATAATAATTGACGTCACTAATAAAATGCGAATTGACGTATTACTCATCACCTGCTTATCATTGACGTAAAAATTTGTTGTTTAGCAGCTTCATACGAGTCTTGGTTCGTTTTACGCAGCAAGACAATTCGATTACTGAGATTAATCGAAACTTTTATGCAATGCAAAAGCCATCACACTCATCTGCACATCTATCTGAAAGCGATGATTTTAAAAAACCATTATAACTCGATTCTTTTTCCTTTCCATATTTATTGTTGTAATTATCAATTATCGTGTTTATAAACATTTATTGTGTATGATCATATCTATTACATTATTAAGATCTCTTTGCTATATTTTTATCATCTTAAAACTTGCATCATAGTGTAGTTGTTATTAAGCTTGTGGTACATTATGCGCATCTTACTCGGTTGCCACCACGTCAACTAAAGTTTGCAGAAGTTACAGTATTATCTTTATCGTTAGTGGGGACTTTTATTGTTGTGGCCACATATGGGTGATACAGACGGTTAAGATTTACAATTTATCGAGATATTGGGAGAGGTCGGGCAGACCCTCCTTAAGACCTTTACGTTTACGTGTGTCCTGGACTATTTGATATGGTTTGCTATTAGGTTCACAGGGATCGCCGGGCAATACTTGCCAATGATCGAACACACATTGTGGGAAGGCTTGACCGCCGGTGTTAGAACGTAAATCAGCGGTGAAGCCGAAGGATTCATTAACAGGCAAATACGCTTTCACTACAAACATAGGGGTACCCACTACTTGGGATTCTTCAAAGACATGACCACGGCGTCTATTTAATACACCATAGATACCACCGACAGCAACTTCAGGACACTGAATTTCGCACAAGTATACAGGTTCCATAAGACGTGGCGAGGCGGTTATAGCCGAAGCATAGAGACAACGGCGAGTGGTTGGAATGATTTGACCGCCTCCACGATGAATAGCATCAGCATGCAAAGTTACATCGTAAATATTGAAACGAACACCGCGCATGTTCTCCTCAGCCATTATACCTTCTTTTGTAGCCCACTGAAATCCAGCTACAACAGAATCCTTAATTTCATTTAAATACTGCACTGACTTTGTGCAATCTAAAATAAAATTGGGGCCGGTACCGTCGGGGCCAAAACACCAGATCTTACGGGCTTCGGTCACATCATAATCGTATTTCTCCGCCAAATAGCGAGCGCGTGCTTTAAAATCATCCTTGGAACTTACATCGCCATTATCAATATCCTCAGGCAAACCATCGGGCATTGGCATAGCTTTCATGACTAAACGATTGTGCTTGTTGGGCGACTTAGACAGGCACTGTTGGTTGGACTCTTCGAATACGGTTTCACGATATGATACAACGGGATCAGATTTCTTAAGGGGAATGCAAGCATGATCTTCTTCCAAATCTTTTAAGCAAATTTCCAGATGTAATTCACCGGCGCCTGCAATAATATGTTCACCGGACTCCTCAATAATACATTGAACCATTGGATCAGATTTAGCTAAACGTTTCAAACCCTCAACCAATTTAGGCAAATCAGCTGGGTTTTTAGGTTCCACTGCAACACGCACCACAGGTGACACAGAAAATTTCATAACCTACGGCAAAAGAATGAACAAAGAAATCCATTTACCTTTGCTTCCTTGTAAAAACTCATATGCGTGGATTACTTTTAAATTTCTATGCTTGTAAACTCACCTTCATATTATGAGCATCTTTGAATGTAGTAATAGTGCCAGTCTTAACCAGAAACTGGTCAACACCGACGAGACCGCATATATTTCCAGAAGGTACATCTTCGATAGCTTCAACGTAACGACCCATCATCAAAATTGTACGTTGAATGGCCTTTTCATACAAATCCTCTTTTTTGCCGGGTACATAATTGGGGCCCATAATACGACACTTCTGCCCAGTCGCCACTTTTCCGGAGAACACACGTCCAAAGGCATAGAAACGACCCTTATCGGATGTGGGTACCATTTTGGAAATGTACATCATCAGCGGACCCTCAGGATCACAGTTTTTCACTGCAACAGCCGCTTCATCGTCCAGCGGTCCCTCGTATAACATTTCCATACGGTATTTTTGAGCAACTACAGGAGACGGCAAATGTATAGCAATCATTTGAAGCAAAGCTTCGCCAGCAGGCAACCAAGTTCGCATAACAACCTTTAACAAAGCTTTACCATCTTTGTCTTTGTCTTCGTGTTTTAAGGCTACACCAATTTTCTCTAATAAAGTTGGTATTTCTTCTTTTTTGTAATTCATGATTGCATCGAATACCTTATAGATGGGATCCAAAATATACATACAGAACGAACGTTTATTATCTGCTTCTTTTTGTTTTTGCCATTTCTTGGTCTTGGCATTGAAGAAATTTTCGCCCCACAAACTTTAAGAAATTATTTAAGACATAGGTATTAGAAAATAAAATAAATAAATATTTACATCAATTTTATTTATCTAAAATTTTAATATTATTATCCACCTCCATCCAACAACCAAAAAAAAAAAAAATTATTTATTATTTTTCATTTAAATATAAATGTGTTATTGAATTCTCAGCATGAGAAGATTCGACATTAAGAAAGAGGTCACTACTCAGCGTTGCAAAAACGATAACACAGAATGCGAAAAAAAAAATCGCATTCACTTTTCATCTGCTTTTATATGCACTTATTGTTCTATCATGAAGCGCAGCAAACTCAAGAAACAATGAGACTTGACGCTCTGAGAACAACACAAATTGTGCTAAAAGCTTTTCCTTATGATCATGATATAAGAATACTCACCGATTCATTAATTTCACAACGTCAATCTTAAATTTCTCAGCATACATTTCCGCAAATTGCTTGAGAGTAAAAGCCCAGCCATGCAGACCGGAACCAAACCCAACTGAGCCCTTCGAAGGGTCAACACGCACCTCACCCATTGGACCGCCGTCATCATTATATGTGGCAATAATGACGTTAACATTTTCTACGATACGTTGGAAAGTTTGATACAATTCTTCGGCATCCAGCTGCAATTCTAACAAGGCACGGTCCATCTTATTCATAAACAATATAGGCTTAATACGTTCAGCAATGGCTTGACGCAACACAGTTTCTGTTTGAACACACACACCAGAGACACAATCGACCACAACCAAAGCACCGTCGGTTACGCGCAAAGCAGCTGTTACTTCCGAAGAAAAATCAACGTGACCAGGTGAATCAATCAAATTGATTAAGAAACCCTTGCAGTCTTTTTCGCGTTGGTCGGCATTAGTAATGAATACCAAATCCTTGTCTTCGACTTCAAAATACATGGAAATTGCGCTGTAAACGATTTTGTAAAATTGAATACATGTATGTATGTGACACACAAGGCAAAAATACTTACGTAGACTTAATTGTAATGCAACGTTCCTGTTCATCCTTGCGAGTATCAGTAAAACGTGTTTCACCCGCTTTGGCCCCGGCTATAATACCAGCCTTGGAAACCTTAAAAACGAGAATACGTTAATTTAGTGTAAATTCCCAAAGTTTGCGCTCCTTAAACTTACCAAAGAATCGGTTAAAGTCGATTTTCCATGATCGACATGAGCAATGACAGACATGTTGCGGATATTCCGCTTCTTGTCCATCAATCCACGGATTTCATCAACTGTAAAGTTAACCTATGTATATCAAACGAAAAGAAACTCCATGTTAGATGGCTCTTGAAAACTGAAAAACCATAATTTTCTTGCTTTTTCTATCTACATGCATTTATACATATATACTATGACTGATAATCAATGACCCATTTTCTTAAAGAGTTAGTCTTTAAAATCAAAATGCACACGTCATTACACTGCATTTGTTGTAAGTCTCCTTGACATTATTACTTGTCAGTTGTGAAATTTTCTCATGAATTTTCAAGCAAATTTCATCTTCCCTTCTCAGTAACAATTTCCACAACAACACGAAAATACTTATATTTTCCATAGATCCTGTTTATATATTTTTCATATTTTTAAAAATTATTCTTAAATTCCACCTACCATTTTGGATGATTAGCGATTTTTTCTGGTCAACTTTATAAAACACTACACGCCTTCAATGGCACCCAAAAGGAAAAGAGCTAGTTGTCAAAGTGACATTTGTAATGTGGCGTTTATTGTTATAACTTTTTTTTTTAATATAAAACATACAAACACAGAGATGGTAATAAAACCATCAATTATTGATTTGTTGAATAGCAAAAGAAGAAGAAGCACAAAACACATCTGTAATTACACAACTGACGTAACTGAATCACCTGATTCTTAAACATATGCTTAAGCAAATTTATTTATTATTTCACAGAGAATTCAAATACGACTATGCGACTCTAAACTTCATAAAACATATCTGTAATTATACAACTGAAACGCGTGATTCTTAAACATA
Source organism: Glossina austeni (assembly GCA_000688735.1). Taxonomy (NCBI): domain Eukaryota; kingdom Metazoa; phylum Arthropoda; class Insecta; order Diptera; family Glossinidae; genus Glossina; species Glossina austeni. Next base: position 66,083 of record KK502852.1, on the reverse strand, counting down.
GATTTAAGCAAATTTCTACCGTTATATGTCAGTACGCGCGATTAAAGCATTTCAAAGTGCGAAATAATTGTTATTATTTATTTCGGAAAAGAGTGAAAATGAATTCTTTTTCTTTTGAAATTTTTCTAATTATATTATATAATAACATTTTTATTATTGTTATATTTTCAGTATTATTATATTCCAGTGGTGTGTCCAAGAGAGTGTACAGCGGAGAATTGCAAATACAATGGGAAAAAACAGTTGAAAGTAGATCGGTTTTTAAAATCTCTGCAAATTATGAAAAAAATAATTACATTTGCGATTCTGAAGAAAATAAAATTTAAAGAAAAAATACTAAGTTAAATAAATGAATTGACTCACTCATTTTCGCGTTATTTTATTACTGCTATTATTATTTTATTATACTAACCAATAATTAACGAACGCAACAACTCAAAACTCTAATGTAATATCCTATTTTTATTTATATATATAATTTATTTTAATAAAATTATGAATAATTAATCTCACTTTAAACACTCTTTGACTGGAAAACTAAAATCGAATAGCTTGCCTTTTTACTATGACGACGTTTGTTAACGTTTAAAATGTCCGCGCTACACTTGCAGTTAAGTTGGTCCGACATGTCTATTTTTAATATTTTAATTTTAATGTATTTGTCAAATACAATCAAAACGATTTATTTATTAAACGGAAGAAAAAAATTACTTTTAAGTTCTATATTTATACATTTCTTTAGCTTCTGTAGTAATTTATTATCGAAGAAATGGAAAATTAATCGTTTTTTATATTATTTCTTATATTTGTATTTTCAATAATATTATTTAGTTTTTCATACAAATTTTCTTTCTTTAAATTATTTAAGAGTTGAGCAATGAAGGACAAATAATAGGATTATTAACTATAAGAGTTGCAGGGAAGAAAGTTAATTAAATAATTTATCCTATTACTATAATAGTATTAAAATTGTTAACTTGTGGTTGTATTATTTCCTAATGCAAAAATATTGTAAAATCAAATTTGTTTACAAAAAAAATATAATAAAAAAGATATATGAAAAAGAGAGAAAAATTATAAAAATTAAAAAATGTTTGGAATTTTTTTAATTTATTTATAACACAAATACAGCAAAAAAAATTAATTGTAATCGCTACGCAAAATTCTCTTTCTTGTAAATATTTCAAAGATTAAAAATAATTTCATTTAAATTCATTTAATTTAATTTAAAAAAGCAAATTTATTATTTAGAAATTTTAAAGATTTTAAAGATTATAAAAATTATAATATATAGACGAATGTAAACAAATAATCACGAGTAAAATTTACCTTCATGCACATTTCTCTAGACCACCCGAGTGCTTTTTGAATTTGCGTGAAAAATGAGAAAAGAAAGACGAATATGAAACTCCCCATAACCAATTTTTGTACAATTGAAAAATATCTTGCTAAGTGGCGGAGTAGACAAGAGTCTCGTTGGTCGTGGTCGGGGATTCAAAGCTCAAGTGCGGTGGAGTTTTTAATAAAGCTGAAAGCCATAGATGCTAGTCTTAGAATTTATTCTCTGGTTAAAATTTATAATAATAATAATAATAATAATAACAATAATAATAATAATACAATTTAAAAATTATCTTTAAAGTGGGAAAAGAGATAATACCTATAGTCAGGATTATAGAACAAAAACAAATTATGGTGTGGTTGCCACTAGTACCGTGTGTGATTGTTGTTGCAAATTCATAATTTGTTCCTCGATTATTTGTTTTCTTATTTTTATTGTTTCTAAATTTATAGATTATTTGTTTATTTATTAAATTCCATAAGAATTTTGAAGTAAAATAAAAAGTAAAAAAAAAAAATAAAAAATTTAGTAGTGATTTATGTGCTAAAAATTTCAAATATGGTAGCATCGTTTGTTTGAGAAGAAGAAGAATGTTATAGAGAAATAATTTCCCGATGAAGAATTAGAGAAATTTGCAAGAAGTGAAAAGTCCATTGAAATTACATAGAAAATAAAATTAAAAACAAAAGTGGCAAAATGGAGACAGACGATGTTATTAGTAAGAGAGGGCGTGGCCGCGGACGGGGTGCTAGAGCTCGTGGCAGAGGACGTGGTAGAGGTCGCGGCCGCGGGAAAAAAGATGCTGTAGTAATTTCATGCAGCGAAGAAGTTTCCGTCGACCAAACATTTGATGGAAATGCTGTAGTGATTTTAGAAGACGGTGATGTTTCGGCAGGCAGTGGTACTCTTAATCTTGATACTAATGAGGATGTGATTATGGTGGACTTGGCGAAAGAGTGTGAAGGAGATCAAAGCAACGTAGCTGGCAAAGAAGCAATCTGTAGTAATTCCGCAGTTGGACAAATCAGTGCATCAACATCGACGCCCACTACAACGAATATTTTGCCTCAAACAAGTAAGGAATTGAAAACTAATTGTATGGAATTTATTAAACTTTGGGTATTACAGTTGATATGGAAGCTGACATATCACAACTGGAAGCTCCAACATTTACTACTATATCTAGAGGACCGCCAGAACCTATGCTACGTCTCAAATGGAATCATAAGGTCAATCTTATTGGGGAGAAAGTATTGAATCCGATGATACATATATGCGATCAATGCGACAAACCAATTTTGCACTACGGTCGAATGATTCCATGTAAGCACGTATTTTGCTTAAAATGTGCACGAGCAGAGCCAGTGAAAACTTGTCTTCGCTGTAACGATAAAGTTGTTCGAGTTGAACAATCAGGTTTAGGAACGGTGTTTATGTGCATACATGGAGGCAGTCGCTATGGAAATACCGGTTGCCGTAGAACCTACTTATCGCAGAGAGATTTACAAGCACACATTAATCATCGCCATGTAGCACAGCCGCCGCTACCACCTTTACCGGCTACTATACCACCGCCTTCAAAGGAAATAAAGCCTGAAATAACCACTCAAAGAAAGGTATTTGCTACAATGGGAGAAAAATTAATACGTTGAAAACAATTTTATAACGATTACGTATTATATAGCTTTCAGAGACGACTGCAATTTCGACAAGCACACAACCACCGTCGGCATTGTTAACACAGCGACTTCCTATACGCTCGTCCAGTAGCATAGGCACAATAGCACCGCCTGGTTCGACTGCACCAGTCTCATCCCAGAATCACTCATCGCTGACCCAAGCTAACCTGGCACGGATTAATAATGCCAATGCGGCTGAATGTCATCAAGGTAAAGTGGCACTGCATCAGACCCTCAAAAAAGCACCTTTAACTCAGGCTCATCATCAGCCACCAGAGGCGGTAGCTGATGCCTCCTATTACAGCAGTGTGTTGAGTTCGTTTGGCAGCGCCAACACTACAGCGAACACGAATAATGCCTCTGCTTATGATGGCCAAAACACTTCCATGGGCCAAGGTTCCTGGCAACAGCAGCAGTACTATAGATGAAAGATTAAAAAATCGCTGCAGATCACGTTAAATTCATTGCTTTCTGCTTGCTTCAAGCTTTCTTATAGAAGCTTCATTGCTAAATTTCTTTATTCAAACCTGACATGCAGAGATGTTAAAATTTAACTGATCGAAAAATTTATAATAAAATTGGTTAAATTTTCCAAGCATGACACATGCATCGTGTCTTCAATGGGAGACGACTATTAAAGAGCAATAAAAAGATTTTTCAATTCCCAAAATAAAGAATTAAAATTAGTTTTTAACTAAAACTTCTATTATAAATATAAACAGTTTAAATACAATAAGAATAGCAATAATGTTTAATATATAATTAAAAAAAAAAAAGGGAAAACAAATCGTCGTCAAGCACTTTAGCACACTAACGTTGAAAGTTGTTAGTTTTAATTTGCCAATTAGTTGTTTGCATTCTTGTATAGCTTTGTTCTGCTTTTTTTATTTTTTTTTATTTTTACTGACTATTAGAATCTATATCAATTAGTAACGCTTTATCACGAATGTCCATGTGTTCATCAGTGGCTATGATTGCATTTTGATTAGCTATTGCTTTGGGAGGTGGCGCAGGCATCGGTATAGCAATGGGACTCATTGTGCTGATCATACGCGGCTCTGTGCGAGCCGTAGTTATGGGCTGCGCGGGTATTGTGCTAACAGATTTCGTAAAGAAAGCGGGAGTATTCAAGTCACTATGGCCACCACCAATAACACCAATGTCGTGGGAGTGACCATGACTATGACTGTGACTTTGGAGATGCTGATGATGGTGATGTTGGTGCTGTCCATGATGTTTATGCGGTGGTTGGTGATGTTGACCTGCTACTGTCGGAAATGACTTTGGTAATTGATTATGTCGAGAGTTCTCAGTAGATTTTAGACGTTCACTTAGGGCTTTCAGAGCAATTTGCCTAAAAAGTTTAAAATTTAATTGAAAAGCATATCCAACTTTTTTGCTAACTTTACGCACCTTCGTCTTTCTATATCATGAGGATCTACCCCTGGCATTGAAACAGAAATTGACATTAAGCTGGCTGCCGAAGATATACGAGGAGGAGCAGGAGGTTTTACTATACTCATTTTTAAACAACACATGTAAATCGGATTCACTAGAATACTGATACACTGTTGTGTTACACTGGGAAAAAAACTGGCGAAAGTAAAGCTATCCGAGCTATCGCCGCGACCGTTAGGATGATGCTGATAAAAGCGTAAGTACACCCATGAAACAAGCAGGCCCGATGCAAACATGGCTGGAAAAGTGCCATCCAATAGATTTATAAGCCAAAATACAATAGACAATATAAGGACAGTTAACGGAACGTTTCTATACGAAGTGAAATGTACATAATAGAAATATTTTAATTGAATATAAGAAACCAAAATTTTTGTAATTCAGTGTGACTTGCCTATTAGTTAACTTGCCATAACGTGTTTTGAAAATTAAATGATCCGGCATAATTTGGCGTACTGCTACACATATGCCTGCCACGTAACCAGCGAGACCGTGTATATGTACATCAAATAAGATTAATGGGTCTTTAGTAATCATATAATTAAACAAATAATACATAGTCGTCAATATAGACACACCGATATTGCTTAACGCAAAAAATTTAAACATTTCCATTTGACCCCACAGAGGTTCTATCATTTTGCCGCACAATCCGACAGTTATCACATCGACCAATACTTCCCACCAATGTAATTCCATAAAACAAAATGTAAAGGCAGTCCAAACCCAAAATTCGGTGTTGGGTAATATATAACCAGGCGTTACTGTTAAATATAAAACTGCTGTCTCGCTGAATGATAGTAAATAGCCGACAGCAGTGACTAAGCAGATCAGTGTGATTACCGGTGAGGTATTACGTAGTAGAGCTGAAAATTGTTGCCTCAAGTAGGGCATATTCCTGTTTAGGATATGAGTTGTAGCCGACATCGTAATTATCTGACCTCAGTTGGGACTTAGTAAAACTCAAACTTTTGAAATTGTTATATTGCCAGGTATCCGATGCACTGAAGTGAATTATTGCATCCATACGCGAATTGTCGTCAGATCACTATAGAATCCTCCAATTGGAGATGTCAACACTTTTCTTGTGGCTCCAAGTTTTGATGTCAATAATACACACAACAAATTTGTCAAAACGAAAGCTGCCAGCTTCTTCAAATGTTAAAAAATTCAAAAATCGTATAGAGTTACCCACGCTTACATTGTACTTACTTTTAAACCGAACATACCATAATTCCCCCTTCGAAAATTAAAGGCCTAAAACACAATGATGCGTTATTCCCACTTTCGCTATGGCTTTGATGAACTTTGTCGACTTTTTATGAAATATTGTCGGAACTGACGAGTTATATACTCTTGTGTGTAAACAAACTTTTCTTATCGTTTTTTTTCATATACATGTAGTTCACAATTAAATTGATTTCACTTATATTTACATTAATTTTTTTTTTGTTCTAACGAAGTTGGCCTGTTTATATTTGTATTAATTTTGTTATTACTTCTGAAAACATATGTTGCTCGCCATATGTTTATCTCTTAGGGGGCGACACAATGATGCGTTAAGCCGTTTTTCGGGTAAATAGTCCGCAAATGGTGAACACAAGGAGTCTTCGCTTGTATTCCCATATATGTATATAATATATGTAATTTATATAAACATTTATAAACCAAATATATCTCCCGTTTTATGAAATATTTGTAATTTAAATATCTCCCACATCCCATACGAGCGCAGCTTCACTATGCTAACCCCCTATCTCATCATTGTCACAGTTGTCCTACATTTATTCTTCAAGATAAATTTAATTTATGCATATATATAATTGTATATATAAATAATATATGTAATTTTAGATATAAAAACGATAAATCTAGCAAATTATATACAGGTATGTATTATGCAATTATATATGTTATAAAATGTATTCCTGTGAGCTGAGAAAATAAGTTATACATAACCAACGGCAATTTCATTTTCAATAAAATTCAATAGTTTCACAATGAATGATAGCAGGGAAGGCGACAACGAAAGTCTTACATAAACCATTACTTAAGAGGAAGGTCGTATTATAGACACGTCATCACGAAACAACCGTTCAGGATATTAGTAAGATATATATAAGATATTCGTGGCCACAAAATAAAAAAAGTTCGAAGCTATTAGAGGGCCAGACTGCTGTTTGAATTATTTACTTTTGACTCGACCTATTGTACGAGTGAGTTTTCAGCTCAGCATTGCCAGCTATAAGCATTTAATTCCTTATAGTACGTTACTATGAAAACGGTTGTATCAAGTATTTTTACTACGTGTGCATTTATGCTACTTATAAACTCTTCGCATACGCCGATTTTGTAATTAGCATAAGGCGTCAAGTATAAAACTAATGTGAGATATGAGAACGAAACATTGGCCAGTTTTATTCGTTCCAAATTCTTCTAAAATAATTTTCCTCATCGGCACAGGTTGATCCTCCACAGCAAACAATGTATTAAGTCATTTTCAAACTAATTCCACCTAATATTGAAACTATCTATTCCGACTCAACAGCGAAATTTGATAACTCGGAAAACCCAAACCTCTAGCTGCGATCTGCGCCTACTACTATACCTTAATTTTAATAAATTATCTTAAGGCAGTCTTATATAAAAAATGATTTTTATTTTACAATTTTTCATTATATATTAAAAGTTATTTTGTTAATTTTTTATACAAATCTAAGATTACGATTTTTTTTTTTTATTATCTAAGCATTCGACAACGCTTTTATTCAATAATCATTCCCGTTATGCGTTACAAACATTACCCTTCTCAGCATCTAAATAAATAATTTTATTCATTTCTTAACATTATATTCAAAATTATTACATTTACTCTACAAATAGTTCATGTTCCAATATGAAATAAAGGGTAGTTCAGGTTTCCGGAAAAAAGCACAAAGAACTGTCAAATAAAATTCATATAAAATTTCTTGAAACAACATTAAAAAGAAATAAGTCTTGTATGTTCGGTTTATGGGTTTTTATAGTGAGACAACATAAATTTACAAAAAAAAAAAAAAAAAAATGCAAAAATAAAATTAAAGCTTAGCTCTCCAAAAATGTAAACACATATCCAAATATCGCGTTAGATTGCCTAAAACGAAATGGAAAGATATGAAGTATTTCTAATTGCATAAAAATGCCCTTTCTGATGATTAATCATGACCGAAATTTTTGAGGGAACTATGTTGCGGTTGTTTTTTTTGTTGTGTTTAGCAGTGTGTCGGTCTTTATAAGTGTTTAAACTCTCACTGGAAAACTTGAATTTTATTCTAATAAAATTTAGAAATAAACAACAACCTCGGAAAAAGGCAGCAGATAACCTGAAAGATGAATTCAGTTTCAAATTATTAAGTTTAATAAGGTGTTTGCTTAAACTTACTAAAGGAAACTTAGCGCACAGTGGTGTACTACGGAGTTTAAAACAATAGCGTCCCCATACCGCCCATCTCGGACTGTTCTTTTACGAAAATCTCAAAGTATTGGTAGATTATAGTAACGGCTAATAGTATACCCGTGCCTGAACCAATGGCGCCTAGAAAATCGGCTAAAACCGATAGCGCACCAATGCACAGGCCACCAAATGCAGCTGCTGTGGGAATATAACGGTTTAATTCATGAATCATGGAATTCTCCCGATGACCACGCATAACCATGTGCTGTTCTTTTAATTGTTTAGCGACCTGCAAATAAAAGGTCGATTATCGATGCCGAAATAATTCGAATGATTATGTGTCTTACGTCTTTAGCTGAACTACCGGATACGTCTATCCATGTTTTGGAAAAGAAAGCGCAAGAGCCCAGCATAAACACAATGTAAAGAATAGCATGAATAGGATCAGTCAGTATATGACCTACGCTTTCAGGCGGCGACAGGTAATAGCAAAGACCTCCAATTGGATATGACCGGGCAGGACCGCCACCACCCACATCTGCCCAAACGCCAAGCAAATTTATAAAGAAATTGCCTTGAAATTTGACGGCCAACATTTGCGATATGACATACAAATTGGATACGAGGGCTGATTGCAAAATGATGGGTATGTTGGAAGTATAGAACAATTTGATGGGATAACTGCTGTATTGACCGCGATAACGTGCAGATTTGATTGGTAAATCCACTCTGAATCCTTGAAAATATATGACTACCGCAAACACCAAAACCGTCGCTAAAAGGTTCATCAAATTAGGTAAATTTTGACGATAGAAAGCTTCTCGCAATGCCCGTACTTTATCATTCCGAGTAGCCATAAGATGAAAAAGAGCAATAACGGCACCTTCAAATTCAGTACCGCGGCCCGTAGTGACTGTCGTAGGCGAAAATGCTTTCCAAACTATTGTCTCGCAAATATTGGTTGCAATGAAAAGCGATATACCTGAACCCAAACCATAACCTTTTTGCAGCAATTCATCCAACAGTAGGACAATTAAGCCGGCCGCAAAAAGTTGAATGATAATCAGCAAACAAACACCGGCACCAATCTCCGACGGATCACCATACATACCAGTCATTACATATACTATTGCCTGACCAATTGTAATGACCATGCCAAACAATTTTTGTGCGCCATTGAAAAGGGCGCGATCTTTAGGCGTATCGCCCACTTCAATGATTTTAGCGCCAGCCAGCAGTTGCATTATCAGGCCGGACGTGACAATAGGCGATATACCCAATTCCATGAGAGTTCCTCTATTTGAAGCCAAAATGACACGGATCCAATAAAAGGGATCAGCCGAATCCGAACTCATGATGCCAAACAAGGGAATCTGACAGCACACCAAGAATATAAAAAGCGTTATCGCCGTCCATAGTACCTTCTCTCTAAATTGAATCTGAAATAGAAAAATATATAGTCGTTTTGCGCCAAATCTTGGATATTTATCATTTAAAATACACTAGTTAACTGAAATCGCTTAAAGCTCGAATATGGTCAAAGATCTTTATGAAATTTTCTTCAATCTCAGTTTGTAACCCACTATGTGGAGAGTTATTTCATTCTTTAACTTCTATTAACGGACAATGCATTTAGTTTATTGACCTACATAATGCACATAAATAGCATTAAAAAGGTACGAACCGCTTGCTGGCGTTTAGAAAATACACATATACGCTCACGTTCCCCGCAATCATTATCATCAGCTACGTTGGCAAACGATATAAACAATCAAGTTTTACACTTAAAGCTACAACAAACGAACGATACGTGACGAAACACAATTCGGCTAAAATGTACACGTCGTTACCGTCGACAGCATTAACTGTCAAATGTGTCAAAATAACAAAATGTGAAAGGAGCTTCGGAATATAATTCTTATTATCATTAAACGAAATGACCTGAGAAACTATTTATTACCTATTTAGCAAAGATAACAAGAAAAAGGAAAGATTATTCTTGGAATATAAGTCCATATATATATAATATACGTCTTTTTTTAACAATTAGAAAGTGCACTTTGGCAGCATTTTTGTATAAATATACATATATATTAAGGTAATATGAAAAGCGGAAAGGAAAATTACGTTTAAGCGGCTTAAGAAGTGTTTTTTCAACAACAATAATGGTTATTATTTCATTTATCAAGTTGCGATGAATAAAACTCATATCAAACTCTAACCAGTTACACAATGTAAAGAATTTTCACTAAACCGAACTTACCTTGCGCTCCGGTTTAGCAATTTCTGGCAGTATACTGCAGAATGGTTTGATCACTTCAAGGAATTTAACTAAAAATTGACAGAAGATAAAATAGTTTGTAAATAAATTAAACACGTCATCAATGCATATAATTTGAATTATTCCTACATTTTTCAACAAATAACGTAAACGTAAACTATATCAATAGCATACTTTCTACACATTATTTTAATTGTCTCACAATTTTGTTACGTTTTCACTTTTCTTTTACTTACTTCCCATTGTTTTAGCCTTCGAATTATTCTTTTATTGTACTTTCACAGCTTTAACATTCACCGGGATAATCCAGAGTGAAAAGTAAATTTCCCTCAAAAATGTATTTGTTAATGACTCTAGAAAAATTGACTTTGAGAAATTTGTATACGGAATCTCCACCGACAGCCAAACTTGAATGAACAAGATTTCGTGTCAAAAGGGATGCCAATTGTTGTCTCGGTAAACTTTAACACACTAGTAATGCAGAGTTGTGATGAAAAAAAATTAATTGACGTTGTAGAAGTACTGCCAAGTTAGTACGAAATACATTGCTCTGCGATGCATTTTTTGCGTACATTTCGCTGCAACGTCCCTACAACATTTTTATGTACAATTTCAAATATCTAGTAATGTATTCTGTTTCTGCTATACTTAAGAACGAATTTTTGAAAGTAACTTCAAATTTAATTTAAAAAATGTGCCGATAGCTTTAGATACTTTTTACGTAAAAACAGAGATGTTAAACTATGCAACGCAGTCCAAACGATACTTGACCTCCACAAAAATATACTTCACTCCCACAAAAACGACACTTGGCTTCCACAGAAACTGTTCATAGCCGCCATAAAGCGCTTTAAGATTTTAGACTTAGGATTTATTTCTCTGACTAAATTAACAGCAATAATAATAATTTTAAAAAGAAATTATAAGTCAGACAAGGCTCTAACAGTAGTAATTACAAAAGGAACTTTCGGCAGGAATAAAAAAAATAAAACTCCACCATTTATTTGGATTTGGAAGACTACTCAAACAAGTCTACAAAATGAATGTTCTTGCCAATCATAGTCAATCATAGTTTACTTTACTCATATTTATAACAAATATTAGAAACGACAAAACAATGTTATTATTATTTGAAAAATTTAAAATATTTGAATAACATATTCCAAATTTCTAAATTTATTGGAATAAAAATATAAACATTTAATTTTTAATAGATTGCACATATTTTTACTAAATCAAGGCTGCCAATAAAATATATATATTTATAGTATTTAGAATTTGGGGTAAATCAAATCTCAAATCTTCGTTAACATAGTATAAAATATAAAATTTTAACTAACTCTCTTTTAATTTTATATTTTGCCGCTAGCGAGTGGATACGACAAATGTAAAGGCGTTGTAAATGATTTACCTTTGACAAGTGTTGATAGGTTTTCTCCAGCGTAACTTACATAAGGGGAAATTTCACACTGATCGCCGTGCACCACTCCACCAGCCGCTTCAATGTATTTCTTATGCAATCGATACAAATCAGCCCGTGCAGTTGAAGGACAATCCTTACCAGCCGAATCCGAATTTTTTAAAGCACTAAACTCCTCATCACGTGGCACTTCCATAGCGACAAAATTCTCGGCGAATTGAAAAACATCAAAAACGAATTTTTCAATTTTAATACCATTTGGCTTATCGGGTGTGATACGTTTGCCTGAATTATCCACGAAAGGTATTTTCTTCTTAGCCACATGTAATTTCAATTCCCGTTCGTATATGTTTCCAACTTTTTGCAAAAATTCGGCCGTAAAGAAATGATTACAAATATTACCGGCACTGAATGTTAAGCGACCGTCAGCATTACGAAGTTCGGCGGTCTTTGTTGATATCTCGCTATATTCGACCACTTGATATTTACCATCTACAATTGCCACAACGCCAACTGCCTCATTAGGAGCAGACTTTTCTACTACTTTGGCTGCGCAGTCAGCATTTGCTTGAACGCAATATCCTATAAAAACTGGATCTGCCACTTTAGTTAAAATATTATCAACACTATGAGCATGCAAGTAGAGTATTCCCTTTTTCTCCATATCATCCAAAATTCCCTGTTGTTTTAAAGCTCGGTAAATGCCGCCATTGCCATCTGGAGCCCTAGCGATTCGATGCTTTTGATCCAAGATAATTTTACCATCGAATTCGAAACATGGTAAAGAGCCCTGTTCAAAAAATATCACATTCTCCTTCTGTAATCCCATATAATTGTTGGCCACAAAGTAATCGTATGTGGGTTTAATTGTGTGCTCCGAAGTCATAATATACCATGTAATAATACCCTTTTTGCCGGTTATCTCTGCTGCTAATTCCTGTAGCCGTAGTATGCGTTCAGCCTGAATGCAAAACAGCGTTTTATTAGATTGTAAACCTACATTAAACATGCCTTTGGGATTAGCAAATCCCAGTCGAGTGCCTAGAATGGAAAAGTTACTAAATTAATTAGAAAAATGTACACATGCAAAATATTATCATTAAAGTTAATAAAATATATCCTTGAAATATTTCGATACGCTCTTGAAAGTCCAGTCATCCACAGGGGTATTATATCGACTATTTTTTTTTAACGTAGATAAGCAACACATGCAATGGCAATTTTTTGATTTTAATTCTCTTTGAGCTTGGAAACAAAGAAAAAATAAATTGATAAGTATTACGAGCTTCGATCTACGTCGACTACAAAAGTTTCGTTTACATTTTGTGCGCTTTCCTACTTCGTACCATTTTAACACATTTCAAAAGATTTCAACAAACATGTTGCATGAAAACTAGAAATCAGTAAATGCTTCGTTATTTAAGCTTAAAGGCAGAGTAAATGAAATGAGGAAAAGGTTTGTAGAATAGCATGTTTATAAAACAACATGAGTCAAATCTGCTTTTTTCCTAGCATAGGGATACTTAAATACTAGAACAACAGCAACAAAAAAAAAGACAAAGAAGCTTACCTTGTCCTCCCGCCATTAATAGCACAGCAACATGACCCTCAGAAATTTGTTTAAGTCCTTGCTCACGGTAGGCAGAAAGTCGTTCCTCCGACGTTCGACTTATACTAATCAAATTGTGATCCGGGATTGGTTGTAAGGAATCGTCAAGTTTCAAAGCATTTTGGTTTAAAGAGATAGTGGCGCGATCAAAATACAGCTTCAATTCGTTTAAATCCAATTCTTCTATGTCATGTATAAGTTGTTCACGTTCATTTTCGTTTAATTCGCACCAGAATTTCAATAAATGTTCCTGACCGACTTGAACTAGACGTTCATGCAAATCTCTGTAGTCTATCATATCTGCGAATAAAATTCAATTAACAATCTTAGAAACAACCGAACGCTCTAAGAAATACTGGAAGACTAAATCTATAAAAGAAAAAAATTGTGGTAGAAATGATGAAGTTATGTGGGTAGCCAGTTTGTTTATTTATAAAGCGTATAAACACAATGTACGTATGTACGTATAACCTTTATGGCATTTAACATGTTACTGTTGCCTTTTATTTCTGGTAAGCAGCGACTAAATTATTTATATTATGTATACGTCTACAAAGCTCAAGACTGGTTTTGCAGAGAAGTTTAGAGCATCAAGTAAAGCAGATTAACAAAGAAATAGAGCAGGGCGTAACTTGCGCCATTTCGTGTCCCTGAACAATGCAAAAATGAAAGTATATTCATAGGCCCACTGTAAACATATTCTTCTTGTATTTGTATATAGTAAATAATAAAAACAAATAATTTCACATATACTACCACAAATTCTATATCAGCCACATATGAATTTAAGTTAATATACAGTTTATTTATCAACTCCGAAGCTGGAACTATCTGTGAAATATTCATAAAAGACAAGACTTTCTTATCAGCAAGGGCGGCAATGGAATGTTTATCTTTTCCTCCCATGGAGAGTAAATGGTTTGTACCGATGTTTAACATAATTCTGTTTACATATGTAACGCTATAACAGCGTGCAAATGTATTTTATTCAAAGTACGTTTACCGTCTCAATTACTTTTAATTTTTTTTTTATCAATTTTCACTAAATTTTCATGGTATATTTTTTTTAATTAAACAATTTTGTTTTATTATTATGTATAATTAATGAGTAAAGAAACGGCGCTACTACAAATAAAAATATAACATCAATCGATAACAGTTGTTTGTCTTCGTCGGTGTAAGTTGACAACACTGCTTTTCAGACAAAATGAAATGAAGACGTCCACACATAAGTAATGGTTAACGCGTCAAACTAATGCAGTAGAAAATTCAGCGTAGTGAAAATATATATGCTTGCATATATATGTAAGTACACATATATGTATATCTAGTATTCTTTCATCACAGATACTAAAATATAAGCAATTATCGAAATGCGACATGGTGTTGATTGCATGTTACCCCTACTGAATCTTGATTGGGCAATACAGCACACGCTTCGTGGTCCATATTTCTTTTCCAAAATTTTTTATTGTTTTGTCAATAGCTTGCAGCAATATTACAGCTGCACTAGTGTGGAATTTGCTGAATAAATGCATTTGTCATAGGAGGCAGTATAGTAATACAATCAGTATGGAAATATACTATTTTTTCACTGCATAACACTGAAAGTGTGCTTAAGGGCGTTATGAACGATTATGAAGCACGCTATGCCTCTTCGCCTAACACTATTATTCATAAAAAAAGCTTTTCAAAGAAAGGCGTTATGTGAAAATTGGTTCAAAAAGAGGCCCGATGCGAACTATCTTTAATAGCGTTCGTCCTTGGGCCATAAGAGGGGCAGAAACACGTCT
Organism: Glossina austeni; assembly: GCA_000688735.1. Taxonomy (NCBI): domain Eukaryota; kingdom Metazoa; phylum Arthropoda; class Insecta; order Diptera; family Glossinidae; genus Glossina; species Glossina austeni. Next base: position 51,068 of record KK502852.1, on the reverse strand, counting down.
TCATAAACTTAACATATCGCAAGTGGTGTAGGGTATAAAAAGTTGGCGAAGTCATTGTTATTGTTATCCTTTAAAAGTATGTAAAGCTCGCTAAAAGTTGCTAAGATATATAATTCTTCTAACGGCTAATAACCGTTAAACAAAAAGACTGGGTTTAATTCCTCAAAATATTATTACGAAAATGCTATTTTTATACCCACCACTGTAAGATGGGAGTATAACCATTTTGTTTTTTACCAAAATATATGTAACATCCAAAAGGAAACTTCAGAGACTCTATAAAGTAAGTCTTGATCAGCGTGAAATTTTGAATTGATTTAGCTGTGTCTGTCCGTCCGCATGTCTGTGTAGTGTGTGTTGTTGGCACTCTTGAATTTGGTAGATATATAGGAAGTTACCACTTGGAGAGTAGAATGCGAAAAACATAGTGAACGATATGTGAGATTCGGTCCCCCCCGAATATAACTTTCTTATTTGTTTATGATCTGGGTTTTGAGGAAAATTAGTCGGTTTTCTAAGAAGGGAAAAATCAAATGCGCATTCATGGAGCGTTGCCTGTGTCATGCATCTGGCGACTGGCGGCAAGGTTAACAACAATTGGCAGAAATTTACCGACAAAGGTTAGCGAATTAAAGATGTAGCGATGGATTTAGGTAAGTCAAAATTAATTGAGTGAAGAGAGCTCGAGTTGTGATATCAAAGCGGATTAAAGCGCGGCAAATGTGAACTCCAGAAAATAAATTGCAAATAGATTTTCTAATCTTGAAAATATAACCTACAAATCACAACTCAGCGGTACAAACTTATTTCAAAAAGAAATTGAATAACTAAAGTGGAATTCTTAAAAGACAGATTTTTCCTTCTGTTTCCCTGCGTGATATTATTATTTCGAATAGAATTCAAATGTCAAGTTTTTTTTTTCAATCCGAGATTATTGGTTAGTACATGACGAGGTTATATCCGGATCTAATACTTATCACATAACGGGGGAAATTTGATTAGAGTCACGATTTATTCATATGTGGAAGATTAAAATCTCTGGCAACAAGTTTCACTGACGCCTGTGACAAATATTGTCGTTTACGGACGAGTTCGTAAAGTTTTTTCCTGAATACAGAATCAAGAACTATATCGAAAATTTATATATTTCTTCTTTCATATATAAAATATAATTAATCTTCACATACGTTATAACCATTAGTTGCACTTCCCTAAAGTATCGGTACAAGTATCCACATTTTTTGAAGCTGTGGCACCTTATATAGCAGCTTAAAGAACGGGGGGAAAAATGTTTCGATGTACTTTTGTATCCAATGTTTGTGCAATGGAAGATCGTTGACATTTTAGATGGTACAGGCTTAGGACGCACACACCTTAAGTTCACCTAGATGTTAGGTTAAAGTAAATAAATTAGGCTAAAGTAAATAAATCTACTTTAATTTCGAAGTGTGTTTAAAGAATCAGTTTGCGTTACTCCTTAATTATCTTTTCTGTCCTTGCTTGCGGGTGTTATTGTTAACGATGCCACGTCTTTGGCTGCTTTTGAAGAATTTGATTGATCACAATTCCCTTGATTTGTAAGTAGTTAGTTGGTAGTTATTAAGAGAGTATTTGTGGGCAGATAAAATGTTGTCATGGGTTCAGCTAAAGTATTAAGTTTCAAATTAAGACCTGATATGGATATTTATGCAATTTGAAGGGAGAACGTGGCCTCCCAAACGTACTGTGCCGCCAATAACTAACGATATACGTTTAATACATGGATTCTTAAACGACTAACGGACGTTGAGATAAGTAAACGGACGTATCTAAATGGATTTAAATGCGCATTTCCGACTGATCCCAAGAACAGATGTACTATATTCTATTCCTCGCGTTGGTGTCAATGTATACCAAGCTATTCAATGAATTGAATCTTTGTTCATAAATACCAATGCAAACAGATTTATATACATCTTGTTATACCCATTACCGAAGGATGAAGGGTATATTAATTTTGTCAGAACATTTGCAACACCCAGAATGAAGCATTATATATATATTCTTGATTAGCATCAAATTCTAAATCGATTTAATCATGTCCCTCTGTCCGCCTGCGTAATGTCTGTTGAAAGCCCTCTCCTGGCTGGAAAAATTAAGCTAAGACAGATACATTGGATGTTCTTACGCGCAGGTTAGCAGTGAAAATGGCCCTAATCGGACAGGACACGCCCACAGCACCACATAAACTGAGAACGCCTCTGTTTTTCAGAAGAAATGAAAAATTGTTTTTTTTGTCCATTACTCCTAAACTATAGCAAATAAATGGACAAAAATGTAAATGCATTATATGGGCGGTGCTGTAACATTCGTGCACAAAAATGGGAAAAATTGACCGCGTCTACCCAATATTGTAGCGTATCAAAATTTAATCGTTTTTTCAATGCCTTTATAAGGCGAAGAAACAAGCTTCAGTTTCAAATTTGGAATGCACTTAAACATGTCCGCCTATTCGTCTGTCGATCTGTCTGCGTAACTATGTAGTATTTGTGCTAAACATTTTCCCGTTAGCGAATATTAAGATATCGCCTACAAATCTGAAAAAGAATTTGAAATTGACCCAAGGTTTTCATAGGACACGCCTACAACGCTCACATGCCTATACGACAAAACTTTAATTTTGGAAAACATGAGAATTTTGTTGTGTTACCTCTTTTGTCCTTTTTAGGGTAAGGGTGATGGGTATAAAAGATTCGGTCCCGACCGAATTTGATTTTCTTACTTACTTTCTTACCTTTCGCCCAAAATGTAAACACCTTAGAAAAAAGAATGATTAGGATTTATTTTCTATATGCAAGTATGTTTCATTTACAGTTACCGTACGAAATAGTTTAAGATTTACTTTACTTTCTAGTCGGTAAATAATTACTTCTATGTAATTATCGCACAATGCAATAATGATAAGTAAGAGTATCGCACACGTGCATATATAAATGTGTGCACCTAGAAAAAATTGTCATGTGTCTTATTTACCACGTCGATAGTAGGGCTGATCTTATCTGAAGCAGTTGTGTATACGCATGAGGAATTAAATCAGCCCTTATAGTATATAGTAGACGACAGTTCATTTTTGACGTTTTGCTTATATATTTTATTAGTTACTTTACCTTCTAAATGCGCACACACACACACAGTGAAACTTCTCTAAAATTGATTTTCTGTTGAGCGAATAATTATTGAAGCGTACGATTTCGGCGGCAAACACATTTGAAGGAAAAGTGTTTGATAATTTTACCGTTACTGTTGATCTCAGTTTTAACTTAAATTTAAAAAATTTATTTTACAATCTTTCCACTAAATACCGAACGGTAGCGTACGACTACATGTTCTTGAGCATAAAAGTCGTTCTCCTCATCGGACAGAGCTAAACACGTAAATTTATGCCTGCTTGCTTTCTAATGATCAATGCTTAAGTCACGTAATGTTCGCATTTTATTTGGTCCACGTCTCTCACTTACTGTTTACACCAATAAAAATCAATACAATTGAGGGACGAAGAGAGCTTAAAACATAAAAGAACCTTTACGGCTGGTCATCGTATCATATATTTATAATTAACTAATGTGTACAGACAAAATTTGGATACTACACAAATGATTCATTCACAAATACCCCGATGATAAGTGGGAGACTAAAATAATACCAAAAAAAATTTGAAAATTTATATAAATATTTTTTTCCATCAGCGACCATTTATTTGAAAACCTATTCAAAGTCTTTTAATATACGATAAATTAATCCACGATAAAAATTGAACAATTTCCACAACTCTTACCGTAGTCTTTAGCTGACTGCATATATAATACAATTTTGGCGACCTTTTCTTGGGAAATTCAATTTTAAATTTGCTTAAAGATTAAAAGAAAACTAATCGATCTAAGAGATACGAGGTATTTTTCTTACAGGCTGATGGGCAAATATGGATTGTAGGACGAGCGCGTTCATAGTTCCCTGGGTGAAAACAAAATTGAACATTTTCTCGCAGGAACTAGTAAGTAATCGCGTGCATTAAGCTGAAGAAGGGACAAAGGGAATGTCGAACTTGCTAACCGAAGGGCAAAGGGAGGATATAGCTGGCAAATGGTTTCGGCAAGTTAAGGCACAGAGTGGAACGATTAATTTGGTAATGTGTTAATTCTCGTTGAGATTTGGATCTAGGATCTAGGATGGATATGTTCCGAAATATACTTTTTGATATTACTCTATAGCGTGGACTAAGTCAATGAGATATATGACGTAGAAATCCTAATTAACCACGATTCGTTTGTCAGAGTTTATATGCGATAACATTTAATAACATGACCGTCTTGAGCAGAGAGTTATAGGCTTCGGCTCATTAAAGAGACATCAAACAAAAGTTTCCGAAGAAAGAAAGAAAAAACCAAAATTAGGGAAAACAAGAAAAACCACTATAGTAGGCCAAGGTTCACATTTGATCCGCTTCGCTTAATACTGTTATTCATATAATTACTTTTCGAAATAAGCCGTTACATGGAAAGTGGCCGAAAAAGTGTTTCGACCCAAGTCATTTTCAATATCTGAAATATCTGGGTCAAAGCATGTCAGTGTACCAAATATCATCGATTTTTAGGTTGAACACAAAACCGGCATTACATGGACAGAGAGACAGACAAGTTTAAATTATTTCGAAACGTAATTTTGAATAAAAGGTGGGCCTATCTCGAGTCCTTCGGGGTAGACAAAGTTAACATACCTTTACACCACAAGAAGAATGGGGTATAATTATGTATAATGTTAGGCATGAGTGAGAAACACAATCCGCCTGCTAGGGCCAAGATGTAAACTATAAGTTCTCTTTTGGGATTTTGAGCTCTAGGAAAATTGGTAAAAACGGCTTCAGCTGGCGTGTATCTTTTTAAATTCTTTAGCTGTCCACAAGGCACGTTTGAAAGTGGACCTGTTTTTTTTTAATAATTTTCGGATTTTTTCGAATTTTATTAAACAGGATTCTCCGGGAAGTGATTCTGTTAGGTATTGGATTTCGTCAACCTCACTTGTTCAAACTTTTGCCCCCTCAATCATTCATTCATTCATTCATTATATTTTGAAAGTCCCTTGGGTATCTTTAAAAAAGTATTTACTTTACGTAGATGCCCAGTTGAGGAATAATTATTTTGCTATTATGCGGGCCTAATAAATATGTGCGTACATCTACATGAATTCTCTGCAATAATGCAATAATGGTACGGAAGGGATAAAAATAATAAAAAAATAAGATTTATTCATATTTTCCGTCAAAACAAAAAAAAAAATAAATAAAAAAAGCTATCTCTGTTGAAATCTGTAAAAACTCCATAACGTTTCTTTTTTTTTGCTTTTTTTTTTTTTGTTTTTTCAACTAATGCTTTAGATATGCTATATATATAAGTATATAACAAATAAAGTTTCCTAAAACGAAGTTTATATCTTTACTTGTACAATGCATTTGTGTCTTTGTTCTTGAACCAGGTGTTCAGTGGATTTACGTTGTTACATAGTTCACGTTCCATTACCCAAGAAATTTGCGCGCGCTCACAACAATTTCATGTACAATATAAGCAATTGCTCGTAACGTGCAATATAACGATCAGATACATAAAGTATATAGATTCATAAGCGCATAAGTAAGTAAGTAAGTAAGTAAGTGAGTGAGTAATGCCCTCAAAGGTATTTTCTTCTTTTTCAATAATCACATACACACTATATAACAGGCATACTAAAGAAAAACGAAACTACAGGAATTGACTGAAAGATCTTTATGACGAAAGAAAGAAAGAAAGAAAGAAAGAAAACAACCACCACGTAAAGATTGTTATTGTACGTGTGTATGTGTACAAGTTAAGGGTGCATTCATTCGACTTTTGAGCGGTAACAAAAAGTGCTAACTAAACTTTGCTAAGAATCCTTAAAAAGTCAGTTAGGTTTTGGCAGTGAAACGAATAACAACGAATAACGAACGAGAGAGGGCAGTAGTTAGCTTATCGCGCAAAATCTTTAATAGTTTCCCGTCATGCAGTTATGATTTCTTGTTAAATTTGATCATCATCGTTCACGTTTTATTAAAAAATTTTTGTTTTTGTTAATTATATCCTTATTTATCCTTTATTATGTTATTTATGTGTACATAAAAGTAAACTCTCAAATATAGTGACGTTCCTCAGCAGAGAACAGTAGTGTCAAAATTTCATTAATTTTCATAATTTCGTAACCCATCAAATTTGATTAAATAAAATTTTCATTTACCGGAAAACGCGCGAAAATATTCGTAGAAAATAGAATAAAAAAAAAAATGTCATTTTCAAAAGCCAAACTGAAACGTTTTAATGACATCGATGTTGTAGCTTGTGCCTCACCTTCGCGTCATGCTGCTTGTCTCGAGAGTAATAGTACCGCTGCGGGCGGGATTTCTTCATCATCGTGTGTGGCCCATACGGAACGTAAAGAACAAATTGAGAAGTTTTTCAAAGATGCAGTTCGTTTCACATCCAGTTCGAAGGAGGCCAAAGAGTTTGCTGTACCCAAAGATGGCGCTCTAAAAGAGGATAAAAAATCCAAAGGTTTGCGTTTGTTTCGCACGCCGTCTTTACCGCATCGTTTACGTTTTCGTCAAAATTCTGATATAAGTTCGGCTGTCAGCACCACATCAACTGCCAGTTCGACACCATTGGCTTCGGCGGCTACAACGCCTAGCAAAGAATCGTCGAAAACTGCTGGGCGCTTGAAGGGTAAAGAGGCTTTGCATCAAGAAATTCGACACAAGAACGATCTTATTGAGAATTACTTAAGTCAAATCGATGTCTTGAAACGTCATGTAGACCAGCTTAAAGAAGCGGAGAGCAAAATCCGTGAAGAACATGCCAATGTCGAACAAAAAACCGAAAGAATGATACACGAGTTATCCGATGAAAATAAATCTCATAAAGAATTCAATGATCGGCTTATTGCCGAAAATGCTCGCTACGCGGAGAATATTCTGAAATTGGAAAATGAAATCAAAAAACTTAATCACGAACATTTAAGCCAAGTGGAAGAATTGAAGAATGTATCGGAAGAATTGAAAGGTAAAAATTATCAGCTCGAATCTGACTACGCAAAACAAAGCGAACAAAGTGAAAAATATGTTTTAAAAATTTCAAAACTAACCGAAGAGATTAAAGAAGCTTGCGAGCACTTATCGCTTAGTGAAGAAAGGGCTCAAGAAAGCTTCGAACTTATTGAAAATCTCAAGAATACTAATGATACTTTGATCGGCGATATGAAAACCTTGCAGCGGCAGATCGAACAAGACGCTCTAGCTTACGCTCAGGAGACTAAGATCATACAAAACGAAATGGAGTGTTTAAAAAACGAGAGAAATACTTTGAAAAACGATCTGGCAAGTAAATGTGATTTCATTAAGTCATTGCAGGATGAGTTGTTGGATAAGAATTGCGAGATAGATGCCCATTGTGATACCATACGACAATTATGCCGCGAGAAGGCCAAGTTTGTCGAGAGAGAACGGCTTTTAGATTCAGTTGAAGAAAAAGTTCGCCAGGCTGAAGTTCAAGTCGAGCAAAAGGTACAAAAACTCGAATCGGATTTGGAGAATGCTTTGGAGCGTGAAAAGGCTTATTGGCGAGCGGAATTGGACAAACGTCAAAAGATGGCTGAAAACGAATTGATAAAAATTGAACTAGAAAAACAAGACGTTATGGTGTTATTAGAAAGCACCAACGATATGTTACGTGAACGTGACGAGAAAATACAAAAGTACGAAGATCAATTACGCAACGGCATTGATTACTATGTACAATTGACGGACAATCTTCAAAAGCAAGTTGTCGACCTTAAACAGGATATGGCCAAGACAATTACTGAAAAGTACAATTATCAGTTGACCTTAAACAATACACGTTCCACGGTCAATATATTAATGGAACGTCTTAAGAAATCGGATTCGGATGTTGAACAATTGAAGGCGGAATTGGAATCAGTACAATTGGCGAAGAGAACCTTGGAACAAAGCTATTTGCAATTGCAATCAGAGCTGGAGAGAATACGCGCTCAACTATCGGACTCAGAGGAGGCTTTGGGTAGCTTGCGCGACTCATCGGAAACACTGCAAAAAGAGGTATCACTTAAAGAATGCATGTTCAATGAAATTCTTAGTTCCGAAGAGGAAACTTTGGTTAAATTCAATAAGATTGCTTCTTCATTCCAGGAGCGCATCGAAGCGGATGCGGCCAAATACCTGGAGATGTATAACGAACTGAGGAGCAAAGATGAAACGCGCGAAATGTATATGCAAGACATGAAAAAAGCTTTGGATGAGTTTGCCACTGTCTTACAGTTTGCCCAAATCGAATTGGACAGTAAAGAGAATGTATTGACAAAGGTACGTGAAGAATGCGAACAATTGAAATTGGAGAATATCGCCTTGAAATCGAAGGTGGACGATACGACTACTACTACGGCAACAGCGACCACGAATAGTCCAGGCAAAAAGAAAGAGAACAGTACGGATTTGGAGAAAATTGAAGGACTTTTAAATGACTCCGAATTTCGTGCAGAATGCGATAAAATTACCTCGTGGTTGCTAAATTCTTCGGCCGACAAATGTGTACGCAATGAGAGTTCAAACGAAATAAATGAAATGTTAAAACCGAGCACACCTAATAATAAGGCCACACCGCCGGTACGTTCCCATTCAGCCGGCAAGTCCAATAGCCAGATAAATACGCCAAGAACCCCGCGCACGCCACGGACGCCCAAATCTTCTACTTCACATACCCCACGCACAACTCCTAAAAAAACTGTGCTATTCGTCGGAAAAGAGAATATACCGAGTCCACAGAAACAAGTGCTTAAAGCAAGAAATGTCTAAATTCTTAGCCAAGCACAAACATATAAAAGCATATGAAACGAAAACCCTAGAAGCAAGCGGACTATGGAAAACTATTTGAGGAAAGAAGACAACTTGGCTTTGTCGTTATTCTATGTGCAGAAAATGGCGAATGAATCGAAAAACCTGTAATTCCCCTTTTAAAGAATCTTATGTAAACACACATATATACGCACGCAAAATATGTAGAAAATCACGAAATACAAGAATACCTACAATAACCGATGTTTTTATTTTAAATCGAAGGGAGAGAAAAACTGTGTGTGAGAAAACTTCATTCTCACACACAACCACCAACCACCACCACTGTATCCATTAAGCGTATATAGGAACTTTTTTGCAAAGATTTATGCATATGTTTAGAAGAAAAAAAGACGCAATAAGTTTAAGTTTGTTAAGTGAAGGAAAAAGGAGCGTTGCGGGCTCTGTAAGAAATTTATTTTCGTTAGTTCATTACAAATTGTTAACCAAAAGCCATTTTAAGATGTGCTGATTACATATATACGCAAGCAAGGCAAGCAGCTTTTCCCTTCTTTTCATTAAGCGATCCCCGCGTTCAAGTGGTTGTTTATGAGATTTAAATGCCAAAGTTTCATGAGAAAGAAAAGTTTTTATGCGTTTACGGTGTTATTCCGCTTTATGCATATCCTGTATGTTATTTTTATTTTTATTGGCTTTTTCCCGAGCAAAACTCATTCCAGATTTAAAGAGAAACAAAAATGCAGATTAAGAAATGAATGGAAACAAAAAAACTATAGGATCTTTTAAAGAACTGTGTTAGCTTATCTTGCCCTCATATCTTACCTCTTCTATCGCTTCTTTTTCTTTTACAAAAAGACATTCGTCTAAAGATGTTCTGTAATCTCAAGTTTGAAATTAAAAGAAAGGCGATTTTTGGGCACGTTGTTCCCATGCCGTTAGAACTGCACGCAATCACACACCACTCGAAAACTTCTTCGTTAGCTCAGTTCTTCTTCGCAGCATTTTTTACATGCTACTCACATGAAAGAATCTCTCGGTGATTATGGATAAGAATTAAGGGGAAATCGCATGCTTAGCTCTGGTCATCTTAAGACAAGTAGACATCTTGTTCTTCGATTGCGCATATAAACAAAAGAGTCCCTCAATCCCTGATAATCAACATATGAATTCCTGCAACTCACTTTTTAAAATGCCTTTTGCAACAAGATCTGCTTTGTCATTTATTAAACTATCAGTTTTTTTTTTTTTTTTATTAAGAAGGGATTCTATATATAAACATAGAAACATATGAATAAATGAAGCCTTTTGTAAGGCATTATAAAATCTTTTGGTCCCATAGAAGCAAAAATTTTTATTATTAACACACATAACCTAAAAATAATTCTTTAATTTCGAATGACGACGAACATGAAAGCTAGGATCATGCTCTCATCACCATGAGAGCAAACGATTGGATGGATTTTAAGAGCAGATATTTAAAGTTTCTTCAAGGCAAACAAAACTTTTTCACTTTTCACTTTCTTTTAGTTTAATAATCATAAGAATATAAAAAATTGCGTAGAAATTTTTAAATTTTCGTTGACTGTACCATGTAAGTAAATTATAAAATGTCGCACACACGGTATTATCATGGGCTCAAATTTCAAGCGGGATAGGCTTTTCAATAAAGCCGATAGTCTTAGATGCTAGTGCTGGCCACTTTGTAAATATGCAAAGTATTAGAGACTGCGAGAACCCATTGTGTGCGTTAAATACATTTCATTATGATCAGTAATCCATTTCCTTTTACTACAATTTCCATTAGCCCAAATCTTACTACGGGTTTGTTTATAACGAAACATAAGACGATGTCAGTCTTAATTACTTAAGAGAATTCTTGGAACAATCAAACTGTTATTATTCTTATTAAAGCTGTATGCTGTAAGCTCATCATCAGGCCATATATTTTTCGACTTCAAATTATATAAAAAAGGAGTTCAAAACATAAGAAAAATTCATTTGTTGATGCAAGTTCTGCGCAAACTTTGATTCCGTTTAAAGACCATAAAGAAACTATCAAATGTGTTAAAGCGGTTACTATTCTGAGATGGCATTGTACAGTTTCTCAACATATATCTATCTTAAATTTTGTCGTCGATTGGGTCCTTCTAAAGTCCAAGATATTCCTTTCTTCTTTCCTGTATTCCTTTCTGATTGTGTTGTGGCCGTAAGGCACATCATGGTGATTTTGTGAAAAGAATAATTTTTTCATGGTGGCTAAGTCCAAAAATGCATATTCCTTTTTTTTAGTATAATTCTTACTTTAAAGTAAAATCAATTAAATTATTAAAAAGAAGAAAAAGATATTAAATACCCTACATTATGCTACTGTTATTCATATAACGACTTATCAAAACGAGGCGTTGTATGGGAAGCTGTGAAAAATGGTGGTCCGACTCAAGTCATTTTTGACAGCATTCGTCCTTGGCCTAAAACACATCAGTAGACAAAATTTCATCGATATATCTGAAAAATGTCGGCCTTAAATTGAACACAAGCTTCGTTGAGCTTAGTTTCAGTAAAATAAAAGGTGAGACTATCTCAAGATCTCATGCAGGGATGATAAGCAAAAAATTGAAGTTGAAAATTTAAATAAGAGTCAAAGGTTTAATGTCCTAAGATTAACACTAAGCGGGTTAGGTCTAAATCGTAGAACATCTTTTTGTTGTCTTAACCAATTTGCTGAAATTTTAAATTGTCACTCCCGATTTGATTTGTGTTTAGATAGATGATGTATTATTACTATTAAAAGTATATTTTTATTTATTTATTTTTGACGATTTTATTGATAAATATATTCATCTATGTATATATATGAAATATTTCATAAAAATTTCGCTTATATATTATATTTTATATATGTCTGTACTAAATAAAAAATAACACGATTATAAATTAAAAACTAAATTAAAAGGTAAAAAAAAATCTAAAATTTTATCTTCAAAATATATAATTTGAGCACTTTGGTACAATCAAATGTCTAATGTAAGTTGGATTACAATAATGTAATAATTATGTTCATATGCGTTTATAGAAACATACAGCTATAGCTAAGTAAAATATCGCATTTAAAATATGAAATGTGATAATCGAATGTTATAAACATATGCATATGCATTACATTGCTATTAGGATAAAAATAATAACTACGATATAATAAAATTTTACAAAATAATTGTGGCTTATGTTGCTGTTGTTGTTGTTGTTGTTGTTCTTGTTCTTGCTGTTATTTACTGTTAGAATAAGAAGTTTCACTAACATTATTTGTTTTATACATAGATATGAGGCAAGAAATTCTAAATTTATATACAAATCGTTTAGACTCATTTTGCTGAAAATGGAAACAATAATCAAGAGGTATTTCAATTGGCATAATAATAAACACTGTTAGAGAGCAAGCAATTGCCAAAAACAAATTAGTCGATATTCTGGAACACTATATTAAAGTCTTATTAAACACTTTACTTTTTTCTTTTAAGATTTTGTTTTCGTTTTTGCAAATACACAACAATAATAAATTAATAAGTAGTTAATATATATATATATATATATGTATATATATATATTTATAGAGCATTTTATATATTGAATTACGAACGCGTAATAAGTGGTTACATTCAAAACAAGTAAAAGGAAAACAGGACAGAAATAGAGTTCATATATATATTTATATATATATATATATATATATATATATATATATATATATATAATACATATATAAATCTAGCGCATAAATATTTGCGTTTATACATGCGCATCTGTGTGTGTCTGTGTATATGTGTTACGGCTTCATTTATATATATGTTTACTTTAATGTATACGTTGCATTCAAACTCTTCCAGAGATGTAATATGTAAATAAAAGATTGAACGCGAAAAAATGTGACGCAGTCTTTATGGTTCAGAATACATAATATCTGCATTATGTTGTCGTTGTTATTGTGGTTCTTATTGTTTTGCCTTTCTTTAATGTGATGACAGACTTTCAGCAAATTTAGTTAGTCTTTGTTATGGTTTTATTAATAGCATGACCATTTTCTAAGGATTTATTAATCAAAATTAATTCGGTTTGTTGCTGTTGTTGGTGATGCTTTCTACTTTCTTCCAAACGTTGTTTGTACGTATATAGAGATTGTAAGGGCACATGCAACAATTCAACTAATTGTGTAAACCAAAATTCTGTAACATAAAACGCAACAAAAAAGAACTTTTAAGGCCAATCTTTGTGATTAATAGACAAGACATTTACCATTTTCTGGAGTTATAAAACCATGTCTAATTAAAAAGTCTATAACCACGGGACAGCTGGTAGTTTTAAAGTCAGCCGTGAACACACGTTCTATACACTCATTGGCTGGTAGAAGTTCAAAGGCCTGAACTTCACCATCGGCATTATGTGGGACAAAATCCAAAGGTAGTTCCAAATCGAATACATATTCAGTGTTAGGAAATAAGCCTTGTTCACTTTCAAAAAAGAATGATACACAACCCGCTGATACTAAATTTTTAACAAGATCCCCGGGAATCGAAGCCTCTTCGGCGGCTTCTTTCTCGGCTGTCTCTTTGATGCCATAGCCTACCGACAAACCCCCACCTACCATATTATCCCATTTGCCAGGCCAGGTTTCTTTAGTGTTCGAGCGTTGTTGCAGCCAAATGCACAAACCGTGAGTGGGATGTCGTACATAGCCGTTGATATCAACACCGTATTTGCGTACTCCGAACAAAGGCGTGGCTGAACGATCCATTTTCAGCAAACTCTTATGCTCAGCTTTAACTTCATAATACTGAAAATTTGTATCGGCCGGTCGGACATAAATAAATATATTTCTAAAAACATAATATATATAAATGTCATACCTCTTCTCGCCAGCCCTGTAAAGCTGAAAATAAGCCCTTAGATCTTAATTCCCGTAATACTTTATCAAGTTTTTCGGTACGTTCCGAATAATCACGAAAGGCAGGATTTAGTTCAACGATACCCTGCAAAGAGAAATATTGTAATAAACTTTAACTCCGCGGAAATTATGGCAACGTACCTGCTTAGTGTATTCACAATCTCGTATACAAAAAACTTCTGGATATTTATTTAATTGTTTAATCACATCCGGTTTAATTAGACCGACCTGCTGGCCTTCGACTAGAAAGGGACGTATGTCACCCTTTTGGAAGCCTAAAAAAAATAATAATAATAACGAATATTAAATATATCTATGCGCAGATTAAGTCATAGAAAGTAAGGAAATGTGTCGGACGCTTAGTATCCATCAATATACCTCTTTCTATATATCTGTTTATTACATTAAAAGTACATTTTATTTTTTACTTTGATTGTTCCGGATAAAATTTATACTGGTCTAAGAAGAGGCTTTTGCCTATTTGGAGTATTTCGAGAAAGGATGAGTCAAGCGAGTTTCATATCTCCATCAAGAATTCCAATAGAATACCAAGAATACTTTTCTTATATTTGAATAAAAATTAAATGTACAAAGTTCGAGGGTTGTCAGGAGAACAATGCAATCACTTTAATTATTTACTAGGTTCCGTTTCAGTATTACTGAAATGTTGAATAGGTTAGATAGAAAGAACGGTTGGATAAGGTTAGATAGATAGATAGATAGATAGATAGAAAGGTTTTATATAAATCTGTGGTTACATGCTTCAACAATCTAGTTTAGAAAGTTAGATCCTTAAGCACTCCTTTAGATTTTGTTCTCATATTGGTTTTGTTTAATCTTGAGATTTGCTTTTTGAGTTTTGCAAAAAGAACTGTGGGCAATTAAGGAGAAAATGTCGGGAAATTTTGGATTGGCTATTAACGGAAACTTTTTTCGAAGTCTATTCGTCCTTGTAATTTTTTACGGATTTTTAAAAGTTTCCGAAAATTTTTGTGTAGAAAATTCGCATATTTTAGGAGATTCCAATTAACATTATCGTTTCAATTTTGGTATATTGCGGCGCGCAAAGGTAACTTTTGCGGTACTGTTACTAAAGTAACCCTTATCTGCGAATTAGATTAAATCCATTTATATCGCACCATAAAAACTATTGTAAATTAATAAACTGTTGCTAACTTGAGCGAAACGATGGGCATGAGTACACTTTTTCTTAATACATAAAAGAGACTAAAAAAATAAAAATAAAATAGATGGATCGTATATGCAAACTGCAAAAAGAGTAAAAAGTGTTCGTCTTTATACAGGGAAATTTACATGTCACGACAAGATAAATTGCACAAAAATTCTCATACATACATTTATAATAAGGTAACGCGATGCGAGGTGCGAGTGCGATTATTTTATGCAAGTTTAGATTGCTTTCAATCTAATTCCAGATTTAAATTTATATGATGTTTTGGAATTTCTAACAGCAAATTGGTCAATGACCCCAGTATGTGTGCTTTTAGTTTTATTTTTAAGCTTCCTTTTGTGAGGATATATCAGCCCTGTTCTGCGTGTCTGTATATAAAGTGTACACACCCATACATAAGCAAGGTTTAAAATCAATAAATCAATGGCTTTTCCTTTCGCAAAGGACTTATTGCACTCTCAATACTTATCGCCTATCACTTACCATTTAAGTAAAAATTATTAAATTTATGAGCGAGTAATAATAAACGCGACAACTTAACATTTACATCGCTTGAAGACATTGGTAACGTGTTTTTTTTTTCTTTTTTTATACACCAATTGCTATTACACGATAAAACAACGTATACGCTTGTATCTGCGGCACTTTTGCTTCAAATTTTATGAAATTTATGCCTTTATACGATAAATATTCCTCTCTATTTAATTGATATTATTATTATTATTTTTGTCTATTAAACATACGAAAAAAAATTGTGTAAAATATTTTGTTTAGCGCTGTCATCGTAGATGTCATCGTTTTCTATTTTCGTAAACAAGAAAAATTTAATGCAATACAAAAGCTGTTGAGCAGGAAACGTCGTACTTATATCGTATTATAGTAAACGTTATAATAAGTTGATTGGTTATGTTTATGTAAGAAAGTATTTAAGTTTGGCAACGGTATATTCTTTGACAGTTGTTGTTGTTTTTGTGAACTTATAAAAAAAGCAAATTTCACGTGTGTTTGTTCGATTTTTTTACTTTATTTTCCTGAAAAGAAATATTTCCTTTGACAAAAAAAAAGTTGCTTTGCTAAATTTCCATAGTATTTGTCCTTCAAATAGAAATAAAAAAGCCCGCCCTTAGTTATGACTGACGATTTTTTGAATAAACCATTATTAAGTCCTTCACAAGACTGTAAGAACAATGAGACATTCAATCATATTGAAACCTTTATCCCGTAAAAGTAAATTACGCAATTTTTGAATTAAATTTGTTTTGTCGTTGTAGTTGATGAACCCAAATCGAATCGTTCCACAAGTTTGTCATCACCCCTAACAGGTTTCAGCGCGCCGATATCCCCGTATTTAAATTATGACCCGCGTTTCTTGCAACAAGTCCAGCCAGAGTTCATCTTCCCAGAAGGAGCTACAAAACAAAGAGGTCGTTTTGAATTGGCTTTTTCACAGATTGGAACGTCAGTGATGGCCGGAGCCGGCGTTGGTGGCATGGCCGGTTTTTATAATGGCCTCAAAACTACAACAGCTTTAAAGCAAAGTGGCAAATTATGGAGAACTCAGTGAGTAATTGCCAGAATAGACGATGATTGAAAAAGTTCCCAATGTAAACTTTTTTAGAATGTTAAATCATGTGATGAAACAAGGTTCAGGTACAGCCAACACTTTAGGCACTCTGGCTGTTATGTATTCGGCTTTCGGCGTGCTACTACAAAATGTACGCGGTGAGGACGATGATCTAAACACTATTTTAGCTGGCACAGCTACTGGATTTCTCTACAAATCCACAGGTATACATAAATTCCGACCCAATAAACTTGAAGCTTTTAAAGTTTTTTTATTATTTATTGCAGCTGGACTAAAAAAATGTGCCTTGGGTGGCGCTCTAGGCCTCGGCATAACAAGTCTTTACTGTCTTTTCCAAATGACGCGATCTGGATCAAGTGATAGCTCTATGAAATTCTTTTAAATTGAAAGAAGACTGTTATTCTATAAAATCTTGCGAGTTAAGGACGGATATTTCTTCGACATTTTTATGCTTTTTATTGGTGGTAGTAACGCACAAGTGTGATGTGTGATGTTACCGTTATTCCTTCTTAAGTAGAACAAACACAATATGATCTGAGTAAAGGAAAAAATTTTCACTATAATGAAGTTTTGCAAACGATTAAAAATAAAATCGTTTCGGTGTATATTTTATGTTGCGAATAGTTAAATTTTCTTTCTACTTCCATGTACAAATATATAT
Source organism: Glossina austeni (assembly GCA_000688735.1). NCBI lineage: Eukaryota > Metazoa > Arthropoda > Insecta > Diptera > Glossinidae > Glossina > Glossina austeni. The sequence continues at coordinate 33,786 of KK502852.1, read as the reverse complement.
AAACGCTAATGAAATTAATTGCGATATCGACTTGCGAAAAACCGAATTTACGTTTACATGAAAGAACATAATATTCCAAGATTTTTTTTTAATATCTTGATTGTTTGTATAGTCTATTTCTAATTAAAAACTTTTCTCTGAAGAATTTGTTGAAAGTAAGAAATTTTTGCCTCGAAATTTCATGATTCGAAGTTGGAAACATTGCTTAGTGGGTTCAAAGGTTGTTTATTTTACAGTAAAGTATTGCACTTCGGACATATAAGCCACAAATTTATTGGCTTAGTCCAACTTTACTCAACTTTACCCAAAAAAAAAAAAAAAATTGTTTATTTTGAGGAGCGACTGATTCGTGTGGTTTGTTTGATGCGAATCTCGCATCGAATGTATGTGTTCTCGCCCCAGTGTACAATTGCTGAACATTGTCAAGAAATTTCGTCATACCCAACACTGCTTTGGGATTGTGTGAGGTCCTAAGAAATATCTTTTCTTGCTTATTGTGTTTATAATAATCGGAAAAATCGGTTTTAAAACCTACAATAGTTTATCCATTTGAAGTAAAAGGCAAATAAATAATAATATACAAAATATATATAATAAATAATAATAAAAATAAAGAATAAATCGAAGCATGTTGAACGAATGGGTTAATTATATGTTGTGAAATCACGGAACAAGTTCATCTCTCTTCTCACATATATCAGTTAAATAAGCATAATCTACTTCTAACTCAATGTGAATTTTAATGCTTTAATGATTTACTTTCTTTTTTTCCTTCACATTGAATTGACCCCAACTTTCTCTAACACTGTCTTTTAGGAGGTCTATAGTGTAAGGTCGTCGGTGAAAAGACGTTATGAATAAAAATTGTGGTTGAGGATATATTAAGTTAGTGCGGACGTATCTAACACGCAGACGGGCTTAAGATAAACCCACCTTTTATCCTACCGAACGATTCGGAATCGTAATCTGAATTGATCTAAGCCTGTCTGTTCGTCTGATGTCTGCCCATGTAAATTACTTTGATCCAAGGACGAACGCTATTGGAAATTATTCGGATCGGTCCGCTTTTTTGACCACTCCCCATACAACGTCCTGCTCTGAAAAGTCGTTATATTGAAAAAAATTGTACTTTTAAAAATTTCTCGGCAAAAGGGACTAAGTAGTAGTATTTTGGCATTCCTAATTGGTATGGACCGGCTGTGGCTATTTTTGAATCCCCTCTCATATAACGAAAACTGAAGTTGATACGACAAAAAGGTATAATTTTCAATGCTTCACGACGAAAATTATATCATAATAGTAATTTAACATAAAAAAATTAACTATACCAAATTTGAACCATCTCGGCCTATTTTTAGAAACCTATCCTAATAAGGATCTTCGCGACTGATCCTTTGTAGAGCAGAAAAGTCTAAGTTTTAATATGTGGTGATGGAAATTGATCCATAATCTAATAGCAATTTCATAGAAAACTGAACTCTACAAAATTTTGGAACATCTACGCCTATTTTTGGACTTTGTCATATGTAAGGAATGCACACATGAAACAAGATACGATTTTTGGGCTCTATAATAAAAATAAGAATTAGGTTAGACAATGTGATGTAGGGTATTGAATTGTTGGTCGGCGTTGCCCGATTATAATGTTTTTATTTGTTTTATCTAAATTATTTATTTAAAACCAAGTTACTTAACTACCTAAAACAACCGCCAAACACAAAACAGCTGATTTTCCCGTTTTAATTAAATGTCAAAATACTTCATTGCTGTCGTTTTGCATTTTTTTTCATCCTTTGAAAAAACGAAAAACAAGGAAAAACAAAGCACTAATTTGCGAATCCAAAGGTTGTTTGCATATTTTTCCAAATTATTCAGTTAGATCGGGCTCAATTTTATTTGAATAAGTTTGAAGTTATTTTTTTAAATATTTGAATTTCAGTTTAGTAGCTTGTACTTGTTTTCAAACATGCTCTGCGGACTTAAGTGTTTGATAAGTTACAGATTAATTAGATCTCAGCTCATAGTTACATAAAGAAAGAGGTAATAACGTTTGAGCACTTTCGATTTTTTTCTCAGTCCATTTGTTTAACCAAGGCTTACACAACATTTTTTAAACTAGGTTAAAAGTTTCTTACGCATACCGTGGACCTAGTAATTAAACATTTATTATTTGCATATGTCATGTAAAAAATGACGTTGAAACCAATTTTCCCCTATGTGCGATCTACTAAATGTTGATTTGAAATATATGTTTCAGATAACTAATTATTTGATAGAAAACGTCCTCCTAGATAGGAGCTATCTTACATTTTCCCTTGCGAATACTATTAGGTGCTTGCAATAATTTGAGCCATTTTTTTACTTGAAAAAGGAATTTGTTGAGAAAAATTGGCACAATGTGTCAAATCAAAGTATTTTCCATCGTTTTGTACAACTTTTTCCCATCTTTCTGACAGCGTTGGAAGAACGATCGTGGTTTGGTGGCAATCCAATCATCGAACCATTTTCGCATTTCTTTAACTTTGCAGAATCGCTTGCCAGCCAAACCGCGATGGATCGATCTAACCAAGTAGTAATCAGTAGGCGCTAGCTGTGTACGCTGGGTGCGGCAGAGCTTCCCATTCGAGCTGCAGCAGTGTACACTCGACGATTCTTGCAACCTGTGACCAAGCGTTGTCATGCCAGAGGACGACTTCGCATCTGCTAGCCGTCCTTGCCCGTTTTTTTTGCAACAATACATCCTTCAATATGTTCAATTGACGTTGGTAGAGATCGGCAGTAATGGTTTCATTCGGTTTTGTTAGCCCACAATGTACTATATCTTGCTTATGCCACCACATCCATTGCAAAACTTAATGGCCATGACTAGTCCGCTTTAGTGCCGATGTCAATGACTTTCCTCAATCAAGCAACAGAAGTTATAAATGCCGAAAATGCACTTTTAAGTGTTCCACGATTAGCCTCTGTATACACTGGATATCTCAATAATACCAATTTGGAAGCTGTTGTTCTAGGTAGAGAAAGGTCAAAATAATCGAATTTAATCGTTATATGCACTGGCATTTCCCATTTCTTCACCATTTTTACCTATAGAAGTCGCATAATAGCAGTTTGCCATTAAATTTACTCACATGAAATCTGGATCCTGCAGATCTATAGTTTAAAGCCCATTATGTATAGGGTTTTTCGTGAAAAGTAAAACCTTATATGCCGTGAAAACGGCTGGTGTGTTTATGACGAAAACGGATAAAAATAACACAATCTTTAACACGTAACTTAAGTTTCCTACATTCGGATAACGTCAGTCTATGTTATAGGCACTGACTTTAATATGAAAAATTTTCCGTTACATTAAAATAAGATATAATTTTTAGGCATATTATCACGAGAAGAAATGAGCAATAATAGGCGAAAGGTACTTAATGGTCGGTCTTGCCTGCTTATAATGTTTTTTGTCGGTTAGTTTTTTTTTACGTGAAAATAGCGTAAAAGCGAATACTCTACGCTGCTCTACAGGTATTTTTGTAACGACATTTCAACACATGTGGAAAGTGATCGATACAGTGCTCTGATCAAAACCGCTTCCAATAAAGGTACGCCGAAGGAGCCTGTGCAGAACTTGGTTATGGTATCAGATTTCATCAATATATCTTAAAAATTACGCCTTGAAGATTGAACACAAGAAAACTAAACGGACAGATGGAGAGACAAGCTCAAATCGATTCAGAAAGTGATTCTCGATCGATCGGCATAATAAACAGGGGATCTATCTCAAGCGTTTTTCATCAGTATATCCTTAAAATGACTGCTTGAAGGCTGAACACAAGAAAACCAAACGGACAGGCGGAGAGACAATTTCAAATCGATTCCGAAAGTGATTCGCGATCGATCGGCATAATAAGAGAGTTTATCTCAAGCTTTTTTGGGTGCTGCTTACATCCGCACAAACTTAATATGCTCTGCTGGGTATAAAAAGCGAAAACATTCACTTAGAAGGGATGATTTTGAAAGTGGCCTTACAGCGAGTTTAACTGTCGTATACACTTCTCCTTTAAATTAATATTAAGTGTTTGCTTATAACGCAACAACAGCGTGTAAATCAAAAGCTTATGTTATTGTTTGCTCAGAAATTTTCATTTATTTGTATATTAACATTAATTTACTTATAACTAATTATAAAACATAATTTTCGCTGTAAATAGATTTTTCTTAGAAACTCTTTTAAAATTAAATTTTCGTCAGGTATGTACATAAGCCAATCATTCATTCATAATCTAAAGCCATAGAATCTGATCCAGTTAAAGCTAAAACTTTTACACCGGCTTTTTCATCTAAAATGTTATTAGCTGGCGCCTCACAACTGGTATCCAACGTAGAGCAGGTATGACAATGACAGCTCACAGCTTCCAAATACTCGTATCGTCGAGCTGATTCGTCCGCCTCTGCATGACAGTTTCGTAATACAGCGACTGCAGGTTGTCGTGTAGCATGAACACACACCGGATGATATGAACGTTTATAAGGGAATTTCCAATCGGAAATTTCTCCCGAGTCACAACGTCCCCAACAAGCAGCTACGCTGACATAATCCCAACATTCGCGACCATTGCTATCCGCCTGAGTTACGCGATATGTGTAAAGTCTTCGATGGCAACCCAAAGGTGCTGCTGTTGGACTGCCATTGATAGGCTCGACTTCGATTAGCGCAGCAGTGCTTGGCAAGGGTGAGAACATTACCAAGATAACAGCGACTAATGTTGTTATTAATAATGACCTCCTAACGGTAATGAGAGGATTTTTTCAAATTAAAAGTAAAAGAATTCCACTGTTTTTTGTTTTTCTTTTTTACCTTTGCTTAGTTTGCATGGCTGCGTTGTCCGCGTAATATTCAACTAAAAAATCAGTTATGAAATGAATAACTTATCGTGCTGCGAGCATTTATATACCATTTGCTGTTAGCAATTTTTGTTGTTGTTATGTTCACCATCTTCCCACTTCTTTTCTTCTCTAAAACATTTAAAAGGAAGACGTGTATGCAAACTACTGTTGTCTTTATGGAAAATAGGGAAAATAATAACAGATTTTTTGTTTTTTTTTTTTTGTTTTTTGATTATACACTTTATTAATTTTGTTTTACATTTTTTTTCTTGAAAAATTTTGTCTTACGCATCATTATACAATTTTTCTCAAAGGATTTATACTCTACGGTATATTAAAATTTTTTATATAAATTTTTTCGGTTTTTTTTTTTTTTTGCCGGTCAATTGCAATCACCTATCCTAAGCAGGACAATGAATAACTACTAAATGATGATGAGTCGATGTGAGATGTGTGTTGACACTTTCAAGCACTTGTTTGCTTTGACCATTTTTATATAGAATGCTAAACTATTGTTTCTTCTTCTTTCATATTTAAATTATTAAAACGCTTTGAATTTCAATTATCATCAGTTATTGTCACAGATCAACCTGATGAGAGTATAAATATCGCTTTATCTAAGGTAAGTAACACGTTTTCCTTTCTTCTTTTTCTATTCCTTTTTGTTAATAGATAAAAAATTCCTTTACTAAAAAGCCGATTAACTGCAAAATTTGTCATCTCGCCATCATTACAAAATTTGTTCTTTTAAAAACTCTTCTTACAAGGAAGAGGGGAGAGAAGTTGGACTTTTTAATTGCAAATGCATTTGTCTGTGTGTATCGGCCGTTAATTCAAATTTAGGCACGACGTCGTATCTCATGATGAGAACCAAAGCGTTGAGCTCTTAATTGTACTCGAAACCGTCGATTCTGATCATTGTTATTACGCAAATCTTCATTTCGGTCATCGGCTGCTGCCGGCAGGGGGACAACCGGCGCAGCTTGCGGTCCGACATCGACCATAGCATCGTCTTCGTCATCGGCATCTTCGTCCTCATTAGGTGAATCATAGTCATCCATGGCAACGTCTTGCATTTCAACCGATACATTTGAGCCGGCAATGTTTTCGTCCCGTGCCATGGCCGTGGCCAGCAATCGTTGTCGGCGCTCTTCCATAAGCCTATCCCTCTCCTTGTGTATATAATCCCGTTTATTCGGCAGACCGGCAACATTATTGGCAGTAAGAGCCGAACGAACAACATTCATATCAGTAGCTTCCATCCTTTCGAGGTAACGTGCAAAAGATGTTCGGAAAAAAATTTCTCATTAGTTTTTGTATACAAAAACAAGTAAGAACGTTGTAGTCGGGCAAGGCCGAGCAACCATTCAATACCCTACACAACATTGTCTAACGGAATTCCTTTTTTTATTACAGAACCCAAAAATTATAACTTGTTTCATGGGTGTATTCCTTACATGTGGCAGGGTCCAAAAATAGACGTAAATGGTACAAATTTTGTAGAGTTCATTTTTTGTATGAAATTACTATAATATCATCGGTCAATTTCCATCACCACCCTCTGCAAGGCATCAATTTCTTCGTGAAGATCCTTATTAGGATGGGATTCAAAAATTAGGCCGAGATAGTCCAAATTTGACACAGTTAATTTTTTTATGTTACATTACTGTTATGATATAATTTTTGTCGTATCAACTTTAGTTTTCGTTATGTGAGAGGGGATTCAAACATTTCCCAGCCGGTCCATACCAATTCGGAATGACGAAATACTACTGCTCAGCCCCCTTTTCCCGAGAAATTTTGAAAAGTACAATTTTTTCAATATAACGACTTTTCAGAATAGGGCGTTATATGGCGAGTGGTCGAAAAGGTGGACCGATCCGACTCATTTCCAATAGTGTTCGTTCGTTCTTGGGTCAAAGCACGTTAGTAACTTACATGGGCAGACATTAGACAGACAGACAGACAGACAGACAGGTTTACCTTAATTCACACTATGGTTCTGAATCGATCGGTATAATCAAAAGATGGATGTATCTTAAGCCTTTCTTCGTGTTAGATATGTCGGCACTAGTTTAATATACTCTGTACCCCATTGGTGTAGGGTATAAAGAAGAGATATAGACTTATATTTGGCTTAGACAAAACAATACGTCAAAGTTGTAATTGCACCAGTTGCTCAATTGGTCTGTCGGGACAATTTTTACTCTGGTCTATTAATTGGCCTTACGGGACATTTTGTAGGTTTCATTTAAGCTCTAACTTACAACTTAATATCTGTACGCTGATCTATAGCTTTCAAGTTATATAAGATATTTATCAGTTAACAACAATCTTTGCGATTGTAAGCGTCCCAAAAAAAGATCATGAACGGACGAAGTGTATGATCTGTGACATCGGCATCTTCCAAGCGGAATAACAAATCTAGTGGTGATTATAAAAAGTTATTAAGAGTACCATTCATCCGTTTCGGCTACATAGCATTCCGTATGTGAAATAGTGGAAACACCATTAAAACCCCCGATAGCAAAAATCATGTCATCAATAATTTCCAAACCGAAATTGCTGCGAGAATGGTTCATCTCTTTTATAAATGACCAAGTTTGCGCTTCGGGATCGTAACGCTCGCCCGTTGAAAGACGAGCAGTGCCATTGAATCCACCAATGACATACACTTGACCACGAAAAGCAACACACGAGACACCCGAACGCCGATGATTCATATTTGGTATCCGAGTCCACATATTCGTATGCGGATCATAGAATTCGGCACTGTCTAAACATTCTTGACCATTAAAACCACCTACAAAGAAAGACAAAAGAAAATAAAAAAAAAAAAAAAAAAATTAAAAGAAATCATAAGAAAAAAATGGTAATTAAATGAATTTTTTTCGTATAATTCACTCATTAATTTTGCTTTGCTTTTTCTTCTCTTACCAGTAGCATAAATTTTACCCTTAAGTGTGCAAGCACTGGCATCTGATCTTTGCATATTCATGGGCGTTATAACAGTCCATTGATTCGTCTTCGGATTATAACGTTCTACGGTATTTAAGCGATTATGACCGTCATAGCCACCAATGGCGTAAATGTAACCATTTAGTTCGGCTACACTTACATAACAACGTCGACAATGCATGGGAGCAATCTTGAAAAGCAAATTAAAAAAAAATTATAAAAAAATAAAAATCACTCGTGCACCCTTATCATGTTTAATCGTTATGATGCGTAAATGCAGCAAGCGAAAAAAAAACATTCGAACCTCTTTCCACGTCTTCTTAACCGCATCAAATACTCGGCAAGTATTAAAATATTCCACACCATCATAGCCTCCTATTGAATAGATTTTATAGCCTATAACAGCTGTCCCGTGATAGGCTCGCGGTCCGGCTGGATCTTCGGCGGGTATGTTAACCCAGCGATCGGCTCGTGTATCGTAAGTTTCAATGCAACCTTTCGAGGTTCCGCCGCTCCAACCGCCAATCGCGAAAATGACCTCATGCGGTAAACGCGGCATTGCCAAAGGCGGTGTCGTTAGCTATTTAAAAGCCAAACCAATAAAAGGTTAAATAACTAAATGACTTAATGATGAGAGGAATTGGTTTTGTGTACTTCTCCTGAAGCTGGATTCATGATATCCAAATCGTACATAAATTTAAAGGTTTCGACAATTAAAGGTTTAGCCTCTTCGCATTCCAGTACATACGGATGTTCTTTCACCTCTTCCATAAAGCACTAAAAAATTCGTAAAATGTAAAGCATTATGAAGACGTATATAAGCGCTTGGGTTTATACTTTACCTTGGGAGTCATTAAGCCTAAACGCACACCCTGCATCAATTCGGCAACATGTTGTTTACGATTGTCTGAGTCGTGATCTATCCATTTAATACACAATTTCCATACGTGGTCCTCTTCTCGCGTATTTAACTCATCATCGCTAATAATATCGTAGAAATCCTTTAAACTCATATCTAATATATCTCTGTTTCTGGAAGCCACCTCAATGAAATAGCGCAGCAGGTAATTTCTTGCTTTGGCGTATAAGTCATCGGAAAAGCGAAATCTATTATGCCATCGTACAAACGTAAACATATGCATAAGGAGAACAATGCAATCAATCAATATTTCAAATCGGATTAGAGACTATAGACAAAGCAATTAATAAGCGATTATATGGGAATGTGAGTGCAAGCAAGTTAAGAATTGAAGCAATAAAAAAATGGTGGAAGAAAAAAAGGAAATGATGGCGCGTACTTAGCGAAACCCATTATACTGACACAGTTTTCAGGTGTTAGCATTTGTGCCAAATGCTGCTTGCATAACGTCACCAAACCGATGATACCGACATAATCTGCCGATATCAAGAGCTCGTGCACATTATCCGCATTAATGATGCATTTACGCAAGTACGCGTATTGTATGATTTGTTCCATAACTGCACCGCTCATCCCCGGTATATGTACGTGATGGTTTTCATCATTTTTTGCATTTGCAAACGCGGTATTGAAGCCCGTGAATTGAGCTCTGCAATGATTATTAAACAAATGAAAATCATATGAAATAATTAAAAATATTCATTCACCTAAAGTATGGACTGCAGGCAGACATAATGGCTCGATGGACATTGAATGATCCATCTGCAACTGATATAACGGCATCGCATAATAAATTATTTCGCCGCAATTCATTTAATGTATTTAATGCTTGATCACTCATAGTTGAGCCTAATTTTTTTGTATTACCGCCACCATCATCGTCGTCAACGTCCATCGCTTCAACATCGGGTTCCGGTATAACAACACCTTCGTCAATTTGTACGTTATTATTTAAAAAATTATTATTATTATTATTATTATTGTTGTTGTTGTTATTGTTATTATTATTGTTTCGATTGTGATCAGCAATCAAAATATTGTCGCGTACACGATTCATGACAATGATTTGTTGTTGTTGTTGTTGTTGTTGTTGTTGTTGTTGTTGTTGTTGTGTATATAAAAGTCCGATACTTCATATAATAGTTTTACACACAGATTAAATGCGTGGGGCAAACACAAAAATTTGAAAATCTTTCCTATTAATTTTGATGCAATTGAATGTGAATTTTTTCTTTCCCTCTTCGCTGCGGCTCGTTTGATATTCGATCACGCGACAAATGCAAATGCTCCCTTCGGCCAGTTAGTTGCTCTTCGGCTCTTATGCAGTTGGAATTTGTTGTATTCTTTTCGCTTTTCGCTTTTCGCGTTTTTCTTTTTTTTCCCTCTCTTTTCTTTTTTTTTTTTTCAAACACAAGTTAAACTCCTGGCCGTTTACAAGGTTCAACCGTATGCTTAGTTCGAACGTTAAATTATAAAAAGCGTTTTATACTGAAAATCTATTTTAAAGATTAAAACTAATTAAATAAAATTAAACTAAAAATTATATTGTGAATTTTCCGAAAGAAAGGAAAATGTTGACGATAAAAATAAATCAAGTTTCTTAAAAACTAAAAAAAAAAAATATGATTTGTGTGAAATGAATTTTGATTAGAAATTGAAGTCTTTGAAGTTTTCATAGGCATCTACGAGGGGTGCGTGTAACAAATCCGAAAATCCGATTTTGTTGCAATCGATAAGTAAGTTAGGAAATATTTCTAAGATTATCTATCTTTTTAGACCAATTTCTTAAATCCACTGTAGAGTGAATTATGAGTGATGAGCGATGCATTCGCACACTTTTGAGTTAACCACTTAGTTGTTGGAAGAATTGAAGAACTGTTGATCCCTTTTTCTGTAGGATCAAAAATGCCATCGATGTAGGAAGCCTTTCAGTTATGAGTAATCCAATGCTGCATTGCCGGATCCATATATGAATTTGTCGCTGCTTTTCGCTTTCGCATGATATAAGAACAGGTTTTTTAACATCGTAATAATGAAATAATGCCAGGTCTTGGAAGTAGAACTGAATGTAACCGCCCTTGTTATAATTTCTCAAATATTTTTTCGAAGCCTTTTCCGGAAATCGGATTTTCAAACGCTAAACGTCTTGAAATGGTTGAATAGGTTAAAAATGAGATTATGCTCGATTTCTGTAGCCGCCGTAAATACTAACCGGCCTTAATAACGGCTGATGGGCCAAAAACAGAGTCTACTATCCTTTCTAGACATTTCATGAATCGTTTGCTATATATATGTTTATGTCCTTCTCTCCGTGGACGGACTCGCTTTTCATGGATTTCCGAAATCCAATTTGCCTTTTCGACGTACGTACGAGCGGACATTAGCCTTTCAATTTAGATGACGAAGTTATACAACGGTCTTAGGTTAGTTTTGATTAACACGTGTTCGTTATATAATTCCACTCAGGGCTTTGCCCTTTGTTAAGTGCCGAGGGGCTTCTGTCAGAGCAGTTTCGGTATAAGGAGGGATTTATTAAAATTTTTGAAAAATCTTTTTATTTATTTGTGTGACATAACATACCTATTATCACCTATTTTAGACTAATTTAATTCTTACACTAAAAGGAAAATTTAAGCGCTAGCGACATAGACAATCGGTTCAAAAAAATTAAAAAGTAATTGATTTTTTTTTTTTTTAAATTTTCTTAAGTGTATTAGAATTTTTTATTTCAACACATTTTGAACTCTGCCTAGGGTTTATGCAAATTAAAAACTAGAAAAAAGATTACAACAAATTACAACAAAAATCTGTATGCAGTTACTAACACGTCTTCGATCGAAACTTATTTATAGCGCTTAAGAAAGCAGTTCAAAGGATAAATATGTAGAGCAACTTAGAGATTTTTTCTGAAGAAAAGTGTTTCTTGAATTACGAAACAGTAACAACAAGAACTTTTCCATCAAAGATAAACCCTATAGAGTATATTTCTGATGAAAGCAAGACATTGCATCCATGGCCATCTATTGAAACTTAAACATAACCTTAGAACTTCGCACAATTGTTGGTTCATGAGAAAGCTTCAAAAGCCATTTGATCGAAAACCAATGAGAATTTTGGAATTCTTGAATTGTATTGCGGACCATATTTAGTTTTAATTCGATTCTTTTGTGTCTTGCTATACTATCTCAATAATACCCGTGACACTGGCGTTTCTGTCAGTTCTTATCCTTAGCTTTTATATAGACGATCGAAACCGTAAACCGTCTTATTGTTCTTCCCAAGGAATTATGAGGGAGTTTACTTTGAGTATTGTAATCTAACTATCAGTTTACGAATGACGCAAACCATTATCATAAGTTTTTAAATGCAGACGAGACGCTGAAGATGACATTTGATCTAGACGTCCTGGCATGTCTATCACTAATGGAACATTTGATGAAATTGTGTTTCACAATAGAAAACTTGCCATTAGAGAGGTCGCTGAAGGGGTAGGAATATTATTATGGTTATAGTAAGGGATTTTTACTAATGTTCTGAACGTGAGCCAAAGATAGAAACAGAGCCAAACGCCAAAAAAACTTTTATTTTACGTATGCTTAACTGGAGAAGTTTGGGCGTGAATTCTAAAAATTACCGATTTTCGTGTGCTTGGGAAGCGTTCCGTTTCCGAGTAGAAAATAAGCGATCATTTTTTAATAAACAATTGTTTTTAAAGTTTAAATAAGGTTTAAATTAATTTTCTGAAAATTTCTTACGTATTCCTTTTGAAAATGCTATTTTTAGAAATATTTGCGAAAAATTCATATGAAGATTGCTGGGGATATGCTGCATACCGTTCTGAAAAATCATTTCTCAAGGAAAATGCTTTACATTTTTTTAAATAAATGTTTATTGTAAATTAATAAATAAATTTTTTTTATTAATTTTTACGGTTGCTCGCGAATCCCATTACCTATTACCATAAAAGAGCCCTTTCATGCTCAAATATTCTTCCTCATTCTCTCTCCCCGCACATATTATACTAAAGTTTTTGCTGTATCTGTCAAAGATAGAAAACAGAGAAAACGCCAAAAAGGCTTATCGGTGCGTAGCTAAACCAAAATCAACACCAAAAACTTCATCCCAAACTTTTAATTTCTTGATAGGAACATTGACACTTTTCGAAACGTTCGCAGCTCCGTATCCGTTGAAGGATATTTTTGATGCAGTTACACTAAAGTATTTTTTAGCGTCAGAAATCAATGAGTAAGACTCTAAGCTGTTGCCTCTTGGAGGTTTACGTAACCTATGTGGAAGACGCCAAAATTACAAGCGAAAAATTTCTTTCAGATAAACTTAATGCTTCATATTCTAGAAAGTTCAGACCATGTGAGTTTCCGACAAATGTAACAGAACTATCGCTGCTCGCTTTTCCTCTTAACAGTTAAAAGGCTGCAAAGAGATGCAGAAATTTGAACTTTATGTGATCGCACTTTAAAGCGGATTGGATTCAAACAAATTGATTGCTTTATTTTTTTTAGTTTTTTTTTTTTTATTACAAATAATTTCCCCAATGCTAATGCCATACTAATCATAATTCTCTTCAAGACTAAATCGAATATATTAAAGCCATTGTAATGCTCTCATTTACTTTTTGTTTGTTCGTGTAAATGCGATTAAAGTTACAAAAAATTTACGCGATTCCATCTATTTTTAAATATTGCGTATAGAAGTGATAATATAACCCGGATTAGTTGGTGAAAGGAAAAGTTTAGCGATTGTAGCTGGTCTTGTAAATGCTAAAAAGGATATAAAAAAACAATTTTTTTTTTTAAATTTAAATCGTTGGCTATACATTTGCTCATGTGATTGCGCCGAATCGCATCTGGAGAAAAACTCTTTTTGTTTCCTTTAAAAGCTCGTTAACAATGAATAAAATCAAACACTTCTTGGCGACGTTTGCAAGCGTTAACAAGGATTTTTTTTTCGCAACGCATTTCGAGGTGAAGAAATTTTAAATAAAAATATCCGTTACATTGGATTTTTCTTATACAATATAATGTTGCTGATGAAAGTGTTAGCATTGTTATTATTGAGCATATTATTGGTATTCGCTAAAGAGAATTGGATACGACCAGGTTGTCATAAAGTAGGTAACACACGTAAAATAGCAATACCGGAATGTGTAGAATTTCATATAACCACAAATGCTTGTCGAGGCTTTTGCGAATCGTATGCTGTGCCATCTGCAGCGTGGAGTAGTGCGGCCGTAAGTAGTTTCTTTAAGCCCACTAAACCAGTAATATCAGTGGGTCAATGCTGTAATATGATGGAATCAGAAGAGGTATTACGATGCAATATCCAAGCGCTTTACTCGATATTAACAAATTTCAATAATTTTTCTTCATTTTTAGATTCAAAAACGAGTTTTGTGTATAAATGGGATGAGGAATTTTACCTTTAAATCGGCCGTTTCTTGCAGTTGTTATCATTGCAAAAAAGATTAAACATTGTATTTTTTTTTTTTTTTTTTTTTGAGTTAAATCATACGTTTAAATGTCTGTTCTGTAAATATATCTATTTAGTTTTAAGCAGCAAAAACAAAAAAAAAAACAAAAAAAAAAACTACATAAATAAAACATGAATTTTCGCTGTATAAAGATATAAAACTTTGTATATTTAACGTTTTGTGTTTACCACCGCTTCCACTACTTTAAATTTTTTTTATAATTTCAGTCAATTTATAATTTGCTTTTCGGTTTTTTGTTGGCATCAGGCTTTGCTGGCGGTGCTTTCTTATCGGCATCAGATTTAGGTGGTGGTCCTAAAATTTTTTTCATATGTAATAAAGATTCCTCTATGGACTTGGAAAAGTGAACGGCGCAAGTTTCCTTATTTGAATTCCAGGCTCCAACTCCAAAGAAAATGTCATCTTCACGCGGATTATAACAACATGAGTAACCATCGTCAAACATGGGTCCATAGCACATATATGCGTCGTCTTTGGAAGCAACTTGAGAAGTGCTAACACGATAGTGCATGCTTTTGATATAGCCGGGTGAGTTGTAAAACTCTGGTGTCGGCATTTTATTTTCGAATGCCATCAATTTCAAGCCCAACAAATGACGATCAATGCCTTCACCCATTAAGGCCATAGAGGCATATTTCCGATGACCATCAACAGCCTTTCGCAACAGTTCCACACGTTGCTTATCTTCCATATTTCCATCAAGCATTGCCTTAGCGAAAGCCACCGACTCATTAGAGCACGATCGAATAGTTTCTGTACGGCCACCATAGAAAATTCGTAAATGGGCAGTTTCATATTGAGCGGCGGGCTTCTTATGAAGCCTATTTAACAAAATTTCGTTAGTTCATATATAGAGAATATTCCTTTGTTCAATTTCATTTTACTTATGTTACCTGTAGAAAGCGTATTGCAAGGCCATCTGTATAAAACTATCAGGACTTAATTTGTGCTGTTTTAATAAGCCCTTGCCATAGTCTTTAAATTGAGTTACATGCAATTGGAAATTCTGCACAAGTCCGTTAAGATTAGATGAAGCTTCACTAATTTGAGCCACAGTACAATCGGTTGGTGTATCGAATTCCAACTTCGTAAAGCATTCAAAGTCCTTTGAACTGCCAGTTTTAAACTCATCCTCTTTGGGACTAAAAAAAAATTACGGAACAAAAGTGAGTAGCTTGTTTCCAATTAAACTAAAATCTTACACAATCTTGCTCAAGTATTCAGCTATTAGTGCGACTGGCTGTCCTTCTGCAGGTGAATGTTCGTAGCAAAATCCACTCATACCATTGGGATTAACGATTAACTAAAAACAAGAAATGTTGGCTTAGGATATTATTTTAATTTTATATTTGGCATAAGACTCACGTAGCTGAAAGTTGGCTTTCGTTTTCGTATGGCTTTGTCGAAACTAATTGCATTGCATTGAGTTGAATTTTCGGTAAAGCGGCTAAAAGTCGTTATCTGATTTTTCCCTTTACAAGATTTATAAAAACGTACCCTTTTCTTTACAATAAAGAGAGCACAGAGCGGATATAACTAATTTGCTGTTTGGTAAAAACGAAAACCAACTTTCAACTACGTGAGTCTTATGTCAAATATAAACTTAAAATAATTTCTCACTTGTATCGTTTTATCCATCCAGCGATTTCCACCGTTGCGGCATGCGTTGCCGCCATGTATTAATTGCAGAGCTCGGTCAGCTAAAATTGCATTTTTATATGGCGTCACACAGGCATCCAACGATACGGTAAATAACGATTTCTGTATTGTTTTAATGGTTTCAGCATTTTTTGGTGATTTTAGAAGCTCTGCGTAAGCATCGGCCCAATCGTCCCGCTTGTTGGTGGTAAGAACGCCATATGGAATCCCACGTTCCTTTTCCGATGATACAATTCTTATTAATTGCCCCTCCAAGACATCGGCATTTAAAATTTCTCCACTTTTGTCATAAACCGGTAGTTTATAAAACTTGAAAATATATTCAATTAAATGAATTATCCAAATGAAATAATTGACTCGATATTTTAATTAACTTACGTGATTTTTATGAATAACTAAAACATAGTTTGAATCCGGATTGTAATCCATTTTATCTTCCCGGGGATGAGGTATACGACATGTACCGTAAACTAATTTAAATTGAGAATTATCCAACTCATGTTTACCCATTTTCGCCACTGGAATTTCACCACAATCTACCTTTCGCTTATACTTAATCATGCCCATAATTGTTTTGGCCGCATATGTAAGCCATTCGTCATCATTAAAGAACAAGTTCATGGGGAATGTCATACCCGGACTACTCCATACAGTAACAGGGTCGCGATATTGCATATATGCAGCTTTAAGCCATCGATTAGATAACCAATTTTCTTCCTTACGCGCTGCCTCTTCAAGAAGGGTTTGCAATTTCTTACCATCTTCAGAAACAAATTTTTCAGCGAGGCATTTTGTTTTTTCCATTTCTTCGGGAGTGAGCAGGGGTTCGCAGCTTTTAAGAAATTTTTCAATTGTATTATCTAATTTTAAAGCGGGATATCTTAAAAGTTTTTGTTTTTTTTCAGTTTTTGCGTTGCTAAAATCTCTTCTTATTACCGAGGCAGCACACAAATTGGTTGAAATTCTCGAGTAAACATTTCTAGCCAACTATAAGAAAAAATGATCAATTCAACGGAGTGTTAACCGATTGTCAACTTACTAGTTTGCTTAGCACTTGATTTGAAAGTAATGGCATATTGTCCTCAGAAGCAAATAATAGTTCCGACTGATTTAGATTTTGTTTCGATGGCCTGAAAATACACAAAAAGGAAAATAAATAAACAACAACAAATAATAATATTAAGAAAATTTCTTTTGCTTTGGTTCGAATCATCGAACAGCTACCAAATCATAAACATATACATATATATATAATCATAGATTTATCGATCGACCGCATTTTCGGATGTGTCTGGAAAGTATTTATATTAAAGTGATTTATGAACGACATTGACCTTCTGTTTTTTTTTTTATAATCAAAGATATATTTAGCTTTATAAAAATCACAGAGAAATTCTCAAAATTTTACCTTTCACTTTTAAACATAATCACACGGCTGGATTTAAGGCACTGGTCGTTTTCATATGAAGAATATGAAAACTTTGAACAATGAATTTAATCGCTTAGAGAATAACGAAAAACTACACTTAAGGAAACTCAAGACGATTTTCAAATTTTAACATGCACCAAACTTGCACCAAAAATCATCCACGTATTCAAAGTTAAAATGTATCAACTTTGATTGAATCGAAACAGCAACAACAACGCAGCGGAATTTATATTAAAGATACAAAGATCAAAACGGTATTTTATACATACGACAATTATGTACAAACAAACAATTAGTGCGCTCAAGATACTCTCGTCAATTCGTGCAGATTGTTACTCTTCGAGTAAGTAAATGGAAAACAAAACAAACCAGCAGTGTTGTTCCTCTCGGGAAGGCATGTTCGATTTGTTATCGTACTTGTAGAAATAAGACATTTCAGCCGACCACATGTTCGCCTTTTACTTCAATTGACTATGTTTATACAAATATTCAAATATATCGCAAAAAATTATGTCACAAATACTTCAACCGCCTTTTAAAATTATTATTGTACTGGATTATTCTTATATTGGAAAAGTTTTATTATATTTTGCTACCGATGATGGTATATACACACGTTTGTCAATTCGAAAAAAAAAAAAATTCTATATCGTTTCAAATTTCTCTTATTATTATAATATTTATTTTCCTATCTCTCTTAAATATTTGTATTCTCATTTATTATCAACAGGTAACTTTGTTTTTGTTTTTAATATCGAATTCTTGTTCAATTATAACACTTTACGGTAAACAGATGATTTCATGAGAAGGAAAAACTCCATAAAAAACAATAACATTTTGCCGGTTTTTCTGAGAAAATAATTGAAAAAACGGATTTTTCATTTTGCTGAAATGCATTTGTTTTCACGGACACATGAAAAATGCGAATTCAAAATAACGATCGATTTTAATAAATTTTACGTTGGATTTATATTAAAACTTTTTTTTCACATATCGAAAAGACAAAACTTTAAAGCGCACTTGTTGCGATTTATGTTAGTTTTTCTTCTTCCCGAATACGAAAATGCTTATAGTTACCTAAGGAATATTGTTTTGCAATATTATTATTATTTTATTTTGAAATTTTTAAACTAAATTTTTTAGAAAATAAAATTATTTAATGTTTGTATTTAATTGGTGTGGAAACGTCACTTTTTCTTTTTTTGTTTTTATTATTGCCATACATATAAAAGATAAATGCTATAAAACTAAAGAAACTTGGTTGCTTAAAAAAGTTCAAAAAACCTTTGAATTATTGCGATTGACTACTTTTTCGTTATAATAACATTTTTTCGAAAATCATATACTGTTAGCCATTTACTCTGCCATTTACTCTTTACAAAACCTCCCCATATGGTGAACTTCGTAGTGTAAGAAGTAATGCAGTACATGAGTATAAAGTGTCACATGAAACAACTGATAAGTGCGAGAGTAAAAAATGTGTAAAACAGAATGGGTTCACAATTTGATGACATGATTTATCTAGGAATAAAATAAAAAAAAAAAAACAAAAAATTATTTCCTATTATTTTTTAAATAAATTTTCAAAGATATTCTAAACGTTATACAAGCAGTGCAACACATACAAATACGTTTGCCTATGAGCCATTAAATTTATTTACTTTTGATTTGGATGATGACCGGACATGAATGCGCCATGTCTAAAATATTTCATGGGTGCTGCTTTAATTACTAAAGAGTTAATATATATATATGTAAATAAAAAAAGCAACAAAACTTTCTTTCTTACCCGATATTTAAAACTGTTCTGAAATGTAGATGAAAGTATTCTATAAGTTTTTAAATATCGATATTATATGTATTTATACAATTTATATGCATACATTTAAATTATTATATTATTTATTAAGCAATACTACCCCGCATTGCATATATGTATGTACACTAACATATCTAACCATAAAAAATACTTATTTAGCAGAGTAGCTGGTTCCAATTGAAACATAAAGAAAACAAGTAAGACAATTAAATTCGGTAGGGACCGAATCTTTTATACTCATCACCGTTATCCTAAAAAAGACAAAAGAAGCAACAGAACATAATTTTCATGCTCTATAATAAGGAGTGGCCACAACTGATTTCTGTGAATGCTTACCATTAATGCTATAAAGTTGCGTCAACAGATAAATGGACAGATGAATAGGCGGATATGTTTAGGTGCAGTCCAAATTAGAAACTGGCCGAGATTTTTATAAAAAACAATTGAATTTTGATACCCTATAATACTGGGTAGGCGTGGTAAATTTTTTCCATTTTTGTGCACAAATGCTGCAGATCATCCATCGAATTTTTGTACTTTCATATGCTATAGATGATAAGTCGTGAGCAAAACCATTTGTTTAGTCGTGATCAAGGATTTATCTAATGCAAGCAAAGGGAAGGTCAAGTCTAATATACCCCCAAGTTTTTGCTACAAAATGTCAAATTTTATTGTCATCATTTTATACTGCACATAGCACATAGCAAGTTATCCTCTTGTCTATCCCATTTCTTTAGTACTTTGTTTAGTATGAAAGTGTTAGAGAAATAAAAAACAATTCATATTTTTTTTATTCATTGATTTGTTTTATTTTGTCAAAAAACTTAAAATTGTAACTTGGTACCATTCCTTAAAAAAAACCTTTGTAAAAATAAATGCTTAAATTTTTATTATAAAATATTATTTATTTAAAGTAGCGGAAAGGAAAGAAATAAAAAAAGGTGAGCAAGACTATGTAAAAATGTATTTTATGATCTTATGCCAATAAATTAATAAAGAAAAAAAAGAAAAATAAAAGAAAAATTTATATTTTTATTAAAAAGCTTACATAATATCATACTTATTGTCCGTCTATTCTAATTTAATATACATTGCGTTCAGCTTATAACATTTGGTTTAAACCTCACAGAGGTATTTAAAGCTATATGTACATATGAAAAATAATGAAAAATTCGCTATAATAACTTTATAAATGTAAACAGAAACACATATACAATTCTATACAAAGTGTATATATACAAATAAATACAAAATGCAATAAAATAAAAAATAAAAAATAAAAAGAAAAAATTATAAATTCATAAGTTATTCTAAAGGAAAGAATTATTGTTATATGAGAGAGTAAGTTGAGTAAGTAAGTTGAACTTAAATATGAATACCGTGCCTATATGGGGAATTAACTATAAATTTAATAAACATAAATGTGCGCGCGCGTATGTAGGATGATTTTTATTTGATTTCATTCTCTTTTACTTCTTTTTTGTTTTTCGTTTGTTACTTCGAGCCCGATCAACGTTGCAGCTGAGTTTTAATTAACACAGTATCACAGTATTTTGATTTTTGTCTTAACAGCGTATGTTATTAATTTTTTTTGTTTTCGCTCATCATTCGCTGTTTAATTAATTAAATTAATAATCATGATCATCATCATCATCATCATTATCATCATCATCATGTAAAGCTTTCACTTTAAGACTTATCGTTTGCGTGAACTATGTAATCTTAAGATTCAGTTACTGAAGTATCATAACCGCTGCTACTGGTGAAGCTAATAATTGTCTGAAAATAGAAACATTGTAATGTGTTCGATTAATTTAAATTCAATTTGTTCGTGATTTCGTTTGAGAAACTCCTAGTATTCTTAATTAATAAATTAACATATTTATTAATTAAACTGAGAAAAGAAAATAATAAATAAATTTTGAAATTTATTGTTAGCTATAAAAAATTATAATTTTATGAAATAAAACAAGTCTTTATAATTCTATCGTTCATAACATCTGAACAATAATTGTAACAAGTAAGAAAATTATAGTCGGGCAAAACCGACTATTAGATATCCCATAACACTTTATCTCATCAAAAATTGTACATTATTTTCATCCAAAGGCACACTTTTCATGCAAGCCCGGATATTGGAGGAATCTTTATACGCCTTACTATCCAAAAAATAGACCTACATAATCCAAATTCGATAAGTTTGAGTTCTGAACTAATTTCATCAAAATATTTCAAGAATTGCGACCTCTAGCTTGAACACAAATTTACATGGACAGATATCAGACGGACAGACAAGCGGAATCGTAATGTGAATTGATCGATATAATGAAAGTTGGGTCTACATTAAGCCCTACTGCGTGTTACATACGTCCGAAAAAACTTAATACATCCTGTGCCACAAGTGGTGTGGCGTACAAAAATGATAACAATAATATTACATATCTATTTACTTTCGTAAGGTATAAATTAACAGTTTAATTAATTAGCTTTCAAATTAACATTTCCTTGATGACGTTAGAAATTTCAAATAAGATTTTAGATTAAGTCTAGACGATTTCCGTCAGACTAAATAGGAATACTGGCTTATGGAAGATTTTTTACAAAGATTGGCTTAACATAAATTGAGTTTTCAATAACTGGCTGTTAACTGGCAGGTTAAGTGAGCATATTACAGTAAATTTTCATAATGCTAATAAAATAAGTTCTTGACATATTTGCTATCCCACGTTAAGTGGTACATGACATACGAGCTAACCTCAACAAAAGCAAAACAAAATATGGCGATTAAAGGATTTTTTATTAAGTTTCGTCATCAAATTCCTAAGAAAACTTGAGCTGTCATTCGACGAAAACAAAATATGGCGATTGAAGGATTTTTTACTTAGTTTCGTCGTCAAATTCTTAAGAAAACTTGAGCTGCCATTAGGTGAAAACAAAATATGGCGATTGAAGGATTTTTTACTTAGTTTCGTCGTCAAATTCTTAAGAAAACTTGAGCTGCCATTAGGTGAAAACAAAATATGGCGATTAAAGGATTTTTTACTTAGTTTCGTCATCAAATTCCTAAGAAAACTTGAGCTGTCATTAGACAAGTTGCGACATTTTTGCAAGCAATTCTTATAGAAAGATAGTTTAAGCAGATTAGACGAATGTAAAGAATTTGCGAGTCAATTATACAGGAGCCTTAGTACGTTGGAGTTCTTCTTGAGAATATCTAGCCTTTCAGTTACTATATATGTGCTATATCTGGAGGTAGGTTCAATTAAATTAATTGTTATAAAAAAAAAATCCGCAAAAATTTGTTTTTCTATTAAGAACAAAGTTCTTCTATAATTGGGGAAATGCTCGTCTATATATATGTAATAGGGCCTTTGATGAAACTTTATATTAAA
Organism: Glossina austeni; assembly: GCA_000688735.1. Classification (NCBI taxonomy): domain Eukaryota; kingdom Metazoa; phylum Arthropoda; class Insecta; order Diptera; family Glossinidae; genus Glossina; species Glossina austeni. The sequence goes on along the minus strand of KK502852.1, from coordinate 11,223 downwards.
AGCATAATTTAGAAAACAACTAAAAAATAATGTTATTAAATATTCTACACCACTTCTTTTCATATCATAATTCAACTTTTCATAGTTTTCAAAATAAGCCGTTCTATGAGAAGCGGTCGAAAAAGTAGTTCGATCCGAATCATTTTCAATGGCGTTCATTTCTAGTTCCAATAAAATATCTGAAAAATGGCGACCAATAGGTTCAACGCAAGAATACAAGACGGACAGACGGACCAACGGATAGACAAGCTTAGATCGATTCGATAACACTATACAAAAGATCCGTCTATCTCAAGTTGTTCGGAGTGTTGTAAACATCCTTACACAGAAAGCATTCTTATACACCAACTTAACGTAGCCGTTTACCATAAATTACCATAATTGCCGTATATCATGTCTTAGAGATAATTTTACTTTATGGTCTCCATAAAATGCTGAATACAGGAATACAAGACGGACAGACGCTCAGAGAACTTAGAATTACTTCCTGAATCGAGTGTGGCAATAAAAGGTGCGTCTTTCTCAAGTCTGTTTGGATGTTGTATACAACCTTACACACAAAGATACACACAATAACTTATACACAAGTGCTACACGATGTATTTGTTGTATGTCAGGCCTTAGAGATAATTTTGCTTTATGGCATCCATAAAATGCATAAATTTATCTTAAGTAATATATTAATACTATGTAAAAACTATTTTTATTGTTAAATAAATCACCGCAATATGTTTTTTTTTTTTTGCTTTCTTTCCATTTATATAAACAATGTTTCATACGCTTACCTGTTTTTCTACGTCGTCGTTATTGTGGTCATTGCTCTTGTTTGAAACTTGCATTCCCATGCAACTGGACGATGAAGAATTTCGACTTATCGTCATTGTTGCAGTATCGCTATCATTACCCTCATCATTGCTCGAACTGCCGATATTGCTTCCGCAATCCGAGGCCGATAAGGTCGGTTCTAAATCCAAAATGTACGATCTTGTCCTATTACTTTCTTCTTTCTCACAATATTCATCGTTAACATTGCTATGACCATAGGTTTCGTCGGGTAAAAGTCGTGATTTTTCTTTACCTACGATTTGTTTCATTTCGCATGACTTGTAAACACCATTTTGCGAATTCAATAGATTCGCTTTACCATAACGATTACCATCGGAGATATGCGTTGAATGACCCAAATTCGACATGCGTAACGTGGCACGAGTAATGGCATAGAATACTAATGTAAAACCAATGATCGAGCAACTCCAAAATACTATAGGCTCAACATAAGGTAAAACATTCAAATACATGCTGAATAGAATATTCATATGATCAGGCAATTGCGGCATTGTCTATAAGGAAAAATCAATAGATATATATATGTGACGATAATTGTTTATATCTTTTACTTACAATATCGAACCAGAGAGTGGGTATCGTTTGATAGCTAAAAGCCTGCAATTGACGAAAGGCGCGCATATTTTTGAAATGTAAATTTATTTGTACTTTAGCAGTTAATGATAACGGTAAACCCGATTGCTGTAAAGGAAGAGGTTAAATAAGTTTTAATACAAAATAGATTTTACATTGTTACGTTTGATTAATTGATCAATTGATTAATTACTGAATAACTATTTGACAGTAATTGCTCGAGTATCCACTTTGCAAAACATTTGTATCAAATGACTGGTTATGAAACTAATCTTATACTCGATAAGCACACTTCAAATAGAATTGACCATCTTTTTGTAATTAATCGAGTCATCGGATGTAATAAACCAGTTTAAATAAAAATAAGTAAAATAATAATAATAACAACAATTTGAAATTTTTCGTATTTCTTAGCAATAGACTTTCTATCTTAATAGATTTATAATTATTTGAAAATAGCGAAATTATTACGCATTTCTAATCTGTCATATAATATCACCTTCTGACTTTTTCTGTGTTCACCTTGAAGCCTCGCTAAATGAAGCCTTCAAAAATGCTATGAAAAGATAATTAGGCATGGATCAAACATAGTCATTAACGGGTTGGATAACTTGGCAGACACGAGGAGCAATTGAAGATGGAAAAAAATTCCCCTTGGAAAGTTCCACTAGAGAAAGCTGTCTTTCAAATGAGCACCACCACATTTACCCACAACAGTAGAACGAAAACACAAGTAGAGAAATCGAATGAAATAAAAACCCTACACCAACCTACAACTATTCAAAACGAAGCCTTTTATGGGAAGTGGTTGAAAAAGTGTTTCAATGCGAAAAATTTCCAATAGTGTTCATCTTTGTACTGCCCACAACAGTAGAACGAAAACCCAAGTAGAGAATTCGAATGGAATAAGAACACTATAGTGCACCATGGCTAATTATCAAATACCCTAGACCAACCTACAACTATTTAAAACGAAGCCTTTTGTGGGAAGTGGTGGAAGAAGTGTTTCAATACGGAAAATTTCCAATAGCGTTCATCCTTGGGTCAAAACGCGTTTGTTTAGCAAATTTCATTAAAATATCTCATAAACTGCATTAAATAGGCTGTGAGCACAAGACACACGGACATACGGACAGATGAGCAGACAAGCAAAAATCGTTTCAGAAAGCAATTCTGAATTTGTCGGTATAATAAAAGGTAGATTTGTCTCAAGCCTGGTTGTCTGGAGGTTACATATATCCGCACAAACTTAATACAACCTTGTGCCACAAGTGGTCTAGGGTATAAAAGAACGTCGTGAAGTGAACACAAGGAGGGGGAGGGGGGGGGCAAATTAAAGGCGAATAATTACTTTATTATTTTAATATAATAATTTTATCCCTATTCTAATGTTTTAGCAATGTTTTACGCTGTAATCTAATGAAATTGATTAATAAAAAATGCATAAGAAAAAAGTTGGATTTGGATGAAATATTTTAACTATTTTACTGAATTCTTTCATAAAAAAGGAATCGAAAGGTAAGAGAAGCCTTGGAAGATTGTGTTGATTACTAAAATCGACAAAAAAAAAGAATTTATTTTGCTTGATCCCAAGAGTTATTGATCAATGAATTATCAGCTCAATATATGTCATATCGTGTGTTTTGTATTCCGGGAATACCATATATTTTAATTAATGTATTTAGACAATAGCAATATTACTCTACCTTAGTTGCATAGGGAATTTAATCATTTGTGGCCGAACACTAAGGGTTGAATTATTTGACTTTCGAATTAAACAAAAAAATATTTAGAAAAGCAAAAATTTGGAACGTTAAAGGAAATTTTCAAGGCGATACTCGCGAACTAAAACTGATAGTTACAATAATGGAAAACACTTTACTTTTCTAAGTCAAACTATTGAGGGCGTGCTCATGATTTCAATAAGAGGACTAACGGACGGAAATTTATATAACCCAAATCTCTTACGCAGAGATGAATACACTGTGTTATGTTTTTCGTATACATATCTATTAGAAGCTACTAATGTGCCTTGTATGGTGAGTACAAAAAGTACATCATCTCTGCAGAAATTGTGGGTTTGATTTCAACTCAAACCATTAAAGTATTCTTTATTTAGGGCATCATTTGAATTAATGATTACATCTGAGTTCTTAAGTGAATAAGAGGCAAAAGGCTATGGAAAGGTGAGCATTTTTTACATTATTTTGAATATTTTTATTAGCGGATCTAATATGTTTTTATTTCATCCATTCTCAAAAATGTTAAAATTCAAACTTAATTTTTTCATCTCACAGCTGCCTGAAAAAACATAACGTAATTTTCTTCGTGTCTGAAGGTAAACAAGGGAAACATACAGCTTCTAGTCGACTAGATTGAAAGAGTAGCACCACCACTGTTACAGCTGTAGAAAATGTGGAGAATTCGATTGAAAGAAATGGAAACTGTTTGAGTTATGCTGTGCTGGGGGTATCCTATGATACATTTATGTTCGCAAATTTTTTGATCTTTTACCCGAACTCTACACTTTTTTATATCATTTCACAATTGTTCTCTTGTGCCGTGCTTGACCATCTAGAAATTGGGTGTTATTCCTTAAGCACCTTAACCCCCTCCCCTCATCCCCTTCTCGTCTACACTTTTTCAAAGGGTTACATATTAACCTTGTAGAAAATTGCCGTGTAACGTTAGATGATTTTCTTAATTTTTTATTTGATTTTATAATCAATTTTACATTTTATTACTGTAATATAAAATTTTTTTTTGTTTAATTATTAGTTATTTTTATTGCTATTAGCTTCATTTATGATATTATAATATTTATTTTTTATAACCTATAATTCGTTGATTGCTTTATTAGAAGGTTTTTAGTCCGAAGAAAATTTAATTACAAAAAACTTTCCTTTCTCACTATGCGATGTCTGTCCCGGAAATGAATCCAAATTGTTTCATTTAAACAAAACATTTTCTCAGTATATATATATATTCGTAACTGAAAGCGTGAGTGAGTGTATATGTCACGAAAGCATTTTAAAAACAAGTATTTAAATTTTTTTGTTTGCTTCTCTAGTTACATTTTAGGTAACAAATAATTAAACAAGATTATTTTACGTTTTCTTTTGAAAGACATTGACTTTAAATATATGTAATTGTATAAAGACACACACAAACATACATATGTAGTTTAATTTAGTTCCTCTATTAAACCGACATATTAAGCCAAACAAAAGCAAGGTCACGCCGATAAAAATCATTAAACAAGTAAATGCTGCTATGAAAAACACTTATGTGTGTACGTACGTACGTACGTGCGCATTCGTAAACCTGTGTAAAACACACATACTAACTAAAAATTCATATCTGATTTCTTTTTATTATGTTCTATCAGAATAATGCCGAGATCGAGTAAATCACATTTATGTTAATAAGAGATTCATCATCGTTTGTTAAAGAGTCTTAAGACTCTAGTGACTAAGTGACTGTAAACTGGACAATAATAAAAAAAAAAATTGATATAACTCGCTTGACACGTCATAAAAATAACTAGTGAACATCTATGATAAAGTATAGCAATGCGTTGTTATTACTTACCGGCTGAATAATGAATTCTGATGAGTGTTTTTCCTTGTCGGGTTGTAAACCGGTTATATTCATACGTAGACCAGGATCAGAATCCATAAAGTGTGGAAGACTTAAAGAGATCGGGAAACCATAATAGCAATCGGTGACATCCAACAGTCCTATAGGTTGACAGTAGCCTGTTTCATACAAACAAGACAAACAAGACAAAAAAACAATTAAGCAAAAGGAATTTTCTGTATTCACGCATACAAATATAGACTTAATGCTTAATGAATCATTTTTATGGAAAAATTTAGCATTTATTATACTGCGGGGGACAAGTATAATAAATAAATTTTTTTTTACAGTATTTTTTATATTTAAACGTTTACTTCTTTTTTTTTTTTCTTTTTTTTATGACTAAGCAGAGCGAAACTGTGAGTATTTGAAACGTGAATTGAGTATATATTAGTGGAGCAATAAACATAAAGATAGATCAATGGTATCTTTACATCTTGCTGTACAAGTGTAGAAGTATATTAAACTTTTCTTATCGTTTGCAACGATCAGGCTATTTTTTTTAAAGTTATACAGATTATTAGAGATTTGTCGCACTTGAACAGACAGTTAGTACAGACAGTCTCACCGAGAAGGATTTTGCATGTTCGACAATTATTTCGCCATGATTTCTAGTATAGTTATAAACTATAATCGATATGAAGTTGAAAATTTCTTGAAAATGTTCAGAAGCTTCTCAATTGTAAAAAATATCAATCTGAGCAAAGTCAAGTAAAAATTTTAAAAACATTATGGAAATCGTAGAGGTGAAGCTTGCTCTGTATTTTGGGCAAACCATGTAATTTCGCTTTTCTATTTCCGAGAAGCCAAAAGAAAGAAGAACAGTTGTGAACTTGGACCACCTTGGTCTTCAATGAATGTCTATGCCTAAATTGGCTCGCAAAATTTCCCCTAAGAAATGTGAAGTGATCTTCACAATGATCTTGGCTTTTTTTTGCGACTTGTTCAGTGGATCTGTCTTGTACCTTTATAAACACTATTATAGTGAAGATGACGTTATAGAAAGAGATGTAGACAGTGGCCGCAAGTTAAGAGGCATATGCCCGATTGGTATATGTCGTGCCTTTAACGATCGAGTATTCGCTATAGTTGCGATCACCTGCCAATGAAAACTCAAGTATGGTCTACGGTACTACGTTGGTTGGCTAATCATTACTGTTATTAAACAAATCAATCGTACACCATTAGCGTATGAGAATGATTAAAGTCGCACATAACCTCAATATTGATCGATCAACTATTTTGAAATATTTTGAGACATTTACCGATCTTTTACGTTCAAAGTTTGCTTATTACGCCCTTCAACACTTGCAGTACAAGGGTATAATAAGTTTATTACTTTTGTTATACCGATCGATTCAGAGTTGATTCGGATCACTTTTTGAGTTAATCTAAGCTTGTCTGTTCGCCCGTCCATTTTGTATTATTCTTTTCAATTTATAGGTTGCAATTTTTGAGATATTTTAATGAAATTTCGTACATCGATGTGTGTCGACCCGATGACGAACGCTATTGAACATAGTTCAGACTTGGGATATATTCACTTTTTATTATACCGACCGTTTTAAAAAGTGATACGCTTATCCGCCCGTCCGGTCCGTCTGTCTTGCGTTCAACACAAAGTTTGAAATTTTTCAGATATTTTGATGAAAGCTGTTACAACGGCACCTTTTGCCCTACGGATAAACGCTACTGAAAATGCTTCGGATCGGACGATTTTTTCGTCCAATTCCCATGTCACTAGGCTTGGCTTAGTTTATCAGTCCATCTGCCCGTCTTGCGATCAACACAAAACTTGCAATTTTGGAGAGATTTTGATGAAAGTTGTTACACCGGCACGTTTCGGCTCACGGATAAACGTTGTTTAAAATGGTTCGGATCGGATGACTTTTGTATAACTGAACAACTGTATTAAGCGAAGTAATGTACGATGTTTAATGATGGGCCTTGACCCACTATAGGATTTTTATTTGTTTTTCGCCGTAAATCTATGCAGAGAGCTCTTACTTCGTTGTGAATTCGCAAATTGTAAAAGAAATCAGCTCGAGATACGTTAGATCAATAAAAACTTCACAAAATATGATCGTAATTATCTATTGGTAGTCACTCAATTAATCATATTTACATATTCTATTGAGTTGGTCACAGTTCTCAGACTACTATGACATAAACTGCTCTTTAATTGCTGACGTTTTTCATTGTTGTTATTGTACAAAGAGTTCCTTGACAAGTTATATGATAATTTTCAGTCTTACACGAAAATATGTCGGTAGCGTGTTTTTTATCATTTGTAATATTTTTTACATGTAAATGTTGTTTTCCAGAATGACGTCATTGCAAAAAGTAGAGTATTTTTTTATTACTTTTTTTTTTTTTTTACTTATCTTGCTTTTAAGTTCAAAGACTTTAATGGGATATAAAAAACAAATAAAAACAAAAGTCCGGCTTGTCTCATTTCTCTAAACGTTAAATATTTTAACATTAAATTAATTTGCGTTTAATATGCTAGTCAAAACGGACAAGCAAATCCGTCTGAGGACATACCTCAGGCAATTGTGGCCTTTAAGCTTAGATTTAATACATAAAACTTATTAAAGGTTTGCCTCAGTTGTCATGAAGTTTAAAAAAGGTTTTTGTTATGAAGACTTTATCAGCTTTTAGCTATTGATGTCAAGTTGACAAATAACTGAAATCAATCTTTAAATATAATCAGAGTGCTTCAAGTTTCAGGCTACGTTTCTTTATTTTTAATGTTTTGAAAATGATTTTCTTAAAAGAATGTCCCAAGTTTCAGGCCAAGTTTTTAAGGTTTTGAAAATATTTGAAATATACGGTTGGACGGAAAGACTTCCTAACTAAACTAACCATCGGCAAACAATGGCCTGTGTAGTCCGTAGTTGTCTGTCCCTCTTCGATAATAATAATTATGATTTTTCATTTATTTATCATTTATATTGACTTATGATAGGCATGTTTGTTGGTCAGGTCAAACTTGTCATGTGTCGTCATTTGTGTTATTATCAATCTTCAGCTATCTACTTCAATTTTTACGATTCTGAAGAGGTGAGAAAACAGTTGAGGCCAAATCGGTTTTGAGACTAAATAAAATAAAAAATCTCTCACGGATTTGTATTTCAATTGCGTGTTGCAAACGGCATGCTAAAGTTGGAATATCTTCATCGGAACATGTGTTGGTCATAAAAATATTACTATTCTTTGCAGGTTCGGAATCTTTTCATATTTTATTTTAGATTCTTCTTATTCGCAAAAGTAATTTATTTTTTTTTAACGTAATTTGTATATACATACGCATAAGTATATAAATACATTTATTTAACTATTTATATAGTTTTATTAGTATAATTGTTTTCAATAAGCGTATTCGGTATGTAATTAAAAATCTATTAGCCCCGTAAAGGTCATTAATTACATATAAATCGGTGTGTATGTGTGTAGTCCAATAGTCTACAAAATATTCATATGGTAATAATAATTTCTGAATATGAATGCGTTACTAATGAGAAACTAAAGTTCAAACAAGTTTTTCGCTTAAATCTTTTGTAATTGTAGCCTTTACTTACCTTTACGGCAGAAGCATTTATTTTTCATGTTATAACGACCATTATCGAAGGCATTATCTTCAAAACGATAACGATAGCCCTCTAAACCGCATTTCGTTACAATATCCGTATCAGCCCTTACCTGGAACATATTTAATAAATCTAGAAACTCTTCGTTCGTGTTTTTTTTTTTTTTTGATTTACTTACCAAATGAATAGGACGACACATACTCTTGCGGAAGAATTTTAACGTATCATTTGGTTTAATAAAACTACGAAATTTACTGCCGTCTGAAGCCGTTTCAATGTTACTGCAATGTTTTTCCGGCCAATTTGGCAAATCTGTATTACCCCTATAGGTAGCATATAAACCCGAAAGACTCGGATCATTTCTCCCCGTGTAAAATGTTTCATAATCACTATCGAAATCGTACATCTTGAATAAAGAAAAGAAAAATGCCATCAACTTAATAATAAACTTAAACTTTTTTTTTGTCTTTTTTTTTTTTACGTCTCATTTCAATGAAAAACTTACCCGATCAATAAGACCGACTTTATCGAAATAGATCCAATTCGGCAAAAATGTATTACCCAATGAGGTTAATTTTGTATTATAGCCAAACATGAATTCTTTGGCTGTCATACGTACAATAGGTTCAGACTTTAAGGTACTAAATAATGAATTCAACGATAAACGTACGATAATATTTCGATCAGCAGTTAAGTGAGAGATTGCCTGCAATTAAGAATTAAAAAAAAAAGACCAATTATTATAAAACAATTAATTTTTGTAATAACAATAACATGATATCTCATTAAATATGTTGTAATAAAATGGAAAAATAACAGCTGCTTAAGCTTTATGGTGCAAATAGTGCCGCGCAATTGTTCTCATTAATTACTCCACTAGATTGTAATATCCCCCATCGCTGTTTACTTCCATTCCACGTCTAAAGTATTATTATCGACTTTCTTCTAATTACAAAGTTTACCTTAACTTTACATAATTACAAAAAAAAAAAAAAATAATAATAAAATTAGTAAGCAATGGTCGTAATAAAATTGTTGATTTATTTTCTTTTAATTGAAAATTGAAGTAATTCCTAATTGCTGTACTTGATCTACAGCCCTTTTTATTATTCGAACGATTATATATCGTAAAAACGAAATTTAAATAAATATTTCACTTAATATTTATAAGCTTCTATAATGGCCCTAATCATTATTTATAACGCGATTAAGGCAATATATAAACGAATAATATTCCTTTCAACTTTTTTCTCTCTTCAATTTAATTTTCAAGTACAGTCTCAGATCGCAATATTACTGATGGAAGTATAGGACAAATTTTAATAAATTTGTCAGCTTATCCAAGGTTTCAGTTTTCAAAGTACTTATGATTGTTATTAGGCTTAGGTATGTTCAAGCGGAGTGAGGCTTTAAGTTTGTCTTTCAATTTTCGCAATTTCGTTAGCTCTAGTAATAGGAAGACAGATGATTGGCCTGCCAAGCTTAAGTTGGCTTTAAATTTTTCTTTTTTCGTCAATGTATGTGTACTTCGCGTTGAGAATGATTAAATTCTTTGGTATACCACCAGTGTTTGTTGATGGTTTGTTGTTTGTTTGATGGTATAAGTGCACGTATTTCATAAGTTCAAGGGATGTAAGCCTATTAGGTTAGATTTATGAGCTCATGCATATTTAATAAGAGACTGTTTTGAGTAGTTTTTACACTTGTCTCCGGAAGAGGTGAGCTTGCTTTATAAAAGTCAGCATCTAGTAATTTTTAGGCAGTTTAAATAAACAAAGACAACTAGAAGAAAACTGTATTCGATGTTGGAGGAGAATTCATTATCTACTTGCGGGCCTCCTTCCACATGTATAACATAGAATTTCGAAATTAATCGGGAAAACTAGTTCAAGCTTCTATGTGCCATGTGTCAGTTTTCACGTTCCGACTGATCAAAAAGTGTATCACGAATGGACTGATGGAATACAGGACATTTGATAATTAAAAATTGTTGTGAAAGTATGCGTGTCACCAAATTCCAAGTACGTTCGCAGTTGATAACAATTATTGATTGCTTGCTGCAGCTATCCAAAAGTGATTCCTTAAATATGACGACAATTATATAAATATTTTAACAATTTTTTGTATATATATTTATTTAGGGCGATTAGATTCAAAAATTTTCCGCTTTTAAATACAATATCCGTCTATTTATTATAACAGATGAGATAGTTATTAACAATAATTTATTGAGGTCAGTCAGTGTCTTTTGCTATTGCTTGACAATATCTTACTTAAAAGATTTATTTTTCGTTTCGTACCATTATTTCTATTTTATTTTTTTTTTATATTATACAAATGGTCCATGCTCCGATGGCCTAATTCGATACTTTTGTCAACTTTCCCGAGAACATAAGAATCCTGCTTAAGAAGTTGTTGTTCGCGGGTTGGTCACTACGATTTGATCCCTACATGATCATAGCTATGGTATGTGCCCAGTCGGTAAAGGCACTTACCAACCCATTAGACGACAGCCATTATTTATCTTTTTGTTTCTTTTCTTACTCCTTTCTGATTATCATCCGCATGGTATTAA
>KK502851.1:134829-186280 GCA_000688735.1 Glossina austeni | reverse complement strand
TCTCTCTCTCTCTCTCTTTTTCTCCTTTCTCATTATATATTTTAGGTAGTCGTAGATATGATGAAATGTAAAGAGAAAAAGACGAGAAGAGAGAGAAGAAAATTTCATTTATTAAACTCTCTCGAAGAATAAAGTTTGATATTAAAAGCAGACGTTGCGTCGCAAGGAAAACAAGGAAAATATTTTTATTTCCTTTCCTTTATTACTTTCCTATTTTCCGTGTCATCCGTAGTCGCGGTGATCTGACTTTGCTGGTCCACATTTTGAAAGTTTAAGCAGCAAGCCATCCTGGATTTACATCGCCTTTTTAGAAAGCATCAGTAATCGAGATAAACACGGATTTTATTAGCTTAGGCCATGGGCAGCCATAATAGCATGGCATAGCTAATTCCATTCTTGACTTTGAAACAAACACCTAGGCTCAGAATAGATTCGCTTAGTGAGTTAAGTTATTATTCCTAACAAGCCGAATAGCATCACGGTAACCCTTTTTACGGCAATGCGTCTTATTGAGAAAATTCTATTATTTTTGGTCAAAGGTATAGACAAAGCCTTACGATATGTCCCATATTTTTGTTTTTTTTCTAGTCTAACTGGCCATTGACTCGGTTTAGAAAAAAATGAGAAGAGAGAAAGAGATAAGGAAGTGATGGTCCCAGATGGCCAATTAGTAAGCTTTATGGCTTTGAACCCTAGCACGCTTGAGACTTGTTCCTACGCCATAACTCGTCCCTCTCAGTCAGACAAGAAACAAAGATGAGAATATCGATGTGGCAGTCCCTCCATCCGCTGCTCAACTTTAGGCTGAAAGCATGAAAATCTTCTTGCGAAAAGATCTTGTTCACGTGGTACATTTGCGTATCATATCGGCTATTTCCAAAATTTTCTCCAAGTCAAGCGAGCAAACAAGATACCTAACTTGGTATAGCAGCTTATTGAACCATTATTGCCTGCCCCTTAAGCCCCAAGATACAAATATTTTATGGCGAGAAAAGGCTGTGCCCTTAACTAGTTAAAATTCCTCGTACTTGTAAACTATAGCTTCAAGACGTAAGCTTTTTTAGCTATCTTCTGCAAAGGGAGTCATTTTAGGCAATTTAGAGAACGTTTACAGAATCATTCGAATTAATTTCGTTAGGTAGGGTTCATGGCTGACAAGCATAGACGAAAAAAAGGGTTTCTTATACTCGTGTAGATCCTTTTCGATTTTTCGAAGCAAGAACTATAAAGTGGTTGACCTGCATTAACAAAAAAAAGCATAAGAGAGAGCTAGAGACAAAAAACACAAAAATGCTCAAACTAGGAACAGAGAGAAGAAGAAGAAAGAAGGGCAAAATTTTTCTTTCTTGACAACTTTACACATCTTCATTATTTTCTGCTAAGCAAGAAAAATATAAAGTGTAAATGTGTAAAGCTTCACATTTTCCATTTTCGAACAGCTTGCCGTAATCGGCATGTCTTAGCTTCTTTTCCCTTTTACCCTTCGGTAGCTACCTTGATAAGATATAGTTATGTAGTCGTATCCCAAAGTGACTTGAAATTATCTCTCCGTTGCCGTATTGCATTTTACTTACTTCCACACATGGATGGAGTCATGCATAAAATTGGATTTTGAATTTTAAATTAATATCATTAACAAACATGATAACACTGTTGTTCATCATTGTCGTTCTTGCTAATGTAAGAGATAGAAATTAGTTTGCTGTAAATTTATTACATATTGGTCATCCTGCTCGCTCGCTCTCCCTCTCTCTCCCTCTCTCTCTCTCTTTCTCTCTTTCTCTCTCAGTCTCTCTCTCCCGCATTTTTCTATCATTTGTAGCTAACTTTTAAAGGTTAAACATTTTGAAATTCATAATTTTTTCATTATTTGTGATGATGTGTTGTGGTTGTTGTTGTTGTTGCTGTTACTGCTGTTGCTTGTTCGTTTGGTTGTTCGTTATCGTAACGTATAACATTTATTGTTATCATTGTCATGAAATGAAAGAAAAGGTTATGAAATGTAAATATATAGCACGCAAACACTTTCAAACAAACAAGCTACACACACACACACACACAAATATGAATATAATAACTAAACGCGGTTACATGATAGCGAAAAAAAACATCCAAAAAAAAAAATAAATAAATGAATAAATGAGTAAATAAATAATAAAAAAAATTCAAGGAAAATGTCAAAGAATTTCATAATCACGTCTAAACTTATAATAGAAGTATATAAGAGTAAAAGGGATAGCTAGATAAACTAAATAGCACAAGAAGTAGAAAGAGTGAAAGAGAAAGTGTGAGCTGACCATCTTGTCAAAGTCGGTCAATTTTGAGTATATGATGTACAAAAATAAATTCATGTCCGTCCGCATACACACACATATGTTCATTAATATATACACAAATATATATACACACATATATACAAATATGCATATACACATATATACAAATATACACACAAACACATATATACATACACGCACATATTATACATACACACATATATATATATATATTTATATATATATATATATGCATACAAACACATACGTACGTATAGACATGTATATGTACTTACACTCTTATATAGGTACATCCATAAATGCATACATCCATACGTATATACATACATACACACATACATACACACGTACATACGTACATGCGTGCGTGCATATATATGTGTCTGCATGCATGCATACATATAAACGCAAATATTTATATAGGTTAGATACCTATGCACATTTGTACGTATACATACATATTCATATACGTGTTTACATTACCTACATGCATGCATGCAAACCTACGTTTACACATATACAATTACTTTACTTGTGTTATTCTAGCACCCTTTTTATGTTTACTTATACCGTAAATGCATACACACAACACGTATGCATGTGAATTTTTATACAAATATATGTATGAATACATTTCTTATGTCACAATTGACATTTATGTGGTTTCGTATTTTGTGTTCCTAGTTAGTTAAAACACATTCTCATATGAACAGCGTGCACCAACCAGTATAATAATTACATTTTTTCACTCATACATATATAAATGCATACATACATACACAAATATATATACATTGCATATGCAACGACTTTATACTTTGCGGTCAGTCATTTGTAACATGCATGTCAAGCTATTCAAAAATGTTCTTTTTTTTTACTTCTTCACTTAGCCAGGATGATTTAAGAAGATTATGTGTTCCGTATTGCTTTTCTGTTGTTGCTGTTGTTATTATTATTATTATTATTATTATTATTATTATTATTATTATTATTATTATTATTGTTTAAGTACACACAAGGCAAAGTCTGAGTCATATAACAAATAACGATTATGTAGATATCCATCTTCCTGTGTGTGTGTGCGTGTACGTGTGTGTTTGTTTGTTTGCATATATACATGGATGCATGAATGCGGTAGATGTATATGTTACGCTTGTATTCATTTTCTCTACTACTTATCGTTAGTGTATCTGTCTTTTGCATTATGTGTAAACAGGCACTCCCTTATTGGTATTACACAAACAACGTTAACACAAACACGCACACACACACTCACTCACTCACTCACTCACTCATTCACTCACTCACTCACTCACTCACTCACTCACATTCGCAGACAAACACGCATACACTCACACACACACATCTATATACACACACAAGCACATTCATAAACAAGGAAAGGCAACCAAACATCTGCTAGTGAGTCTATTTGGTCCCTAATAACACGACAAATAAAACGTTGACCATCTATGTTAATGTGTTGCTGTAGATAGTTAGTTAAGGAGCAGGCAAAATGTGCAATTATATCCGTATATATATACAAATTTTTAATGCTCGGATATGTATTAACTAATTGTACATGTCGAAGGTGCGTGCTTGTGCGTGCCTCTCTGCATGTGTGTGCATGTACGTCTTTGTTGCATTGAATAAATGGAAAGCAGGCCCGAGACAGAAACTTACAAGAAGTTTTTTTCTTTTTCCTTTTTGTCTTGCTTACGCCTACTGTCAAAAATTTTACATCATTAAATTTCAAAAGAGAAAAAGAAAAGCAAGAAGAAAGAAAAAACTCATAAATAGTTTAGGTCTCCCGGTGGCCATCGTTTCGGGAAGATACTGACGTTCTTATAAAATTTATACAGTGAAGCCGTTATATTATGCAAAAGTACGATGTGTAGGAAAATATGTATATTTCGCAAGTGTTCGGCTATATGTATAGATATTTTTGATCAGCATCAAATTCTAAATCGATTTGAACACGTCTGTCTGTCTGTCTGTGTAAAATCTATTGTAAACTGCAAAAATGAAGCTATCGACTTCAAAGTTCTTACGTGGAGGTTGGTATTGAGAATGGGCCAAATCGATCGAAGGACACGCCCATGCCACATCGTAACTGTTTTTGAAAAAAAATAGACTTTTTGAAAAAGTCTATTACTGATAACCTATAGCAGATAAATGTAAAAACGATAGCACCTGTACAAAAATGGAACAAATTGACCACGCCTACCCAACACGGTAGTAAATTAAAATTTTATTTTTTTTTAGACGCAGAAACAATCCTAAAAAACCTTACAAAGTATGAAAATGCTAAGAAATTTCGAATTTGGAACCCACCTAAGCATGTCTGTCCTTTCATTTGTCCATCCGTTTTGTATTTGTGCTAAACATCCTCCCGTTATCGCTTAGAAATTTGCAAAAAAATTAGCAAACGACTTAAATTTTTCCAAGGACACGTCCACAACATCCACATGCCTATGTAACAAAAACTTTTA
This sequence comes from Glossina austeni, assembly GCA_000688735.1. Lineage (NCBI taxonomy): Eukaryota > Metazoa > Arthropoda > Insecta > Diptera > Glossinidae > Glossina > Glossina austeni. The sequence continues at coordinate 181,491 of KK502851.1, read as the reverse complement.
TTTTGAAATTAGGAAAAATCAGCCACGCCCACCCCGTATTATAAAGTATGAAAATGTAGTTCTTTTACTGTGTTTCTCTTTTTTAGAATAAAGCTAATAGGTATAAAAGATGCGATCACGACCGAATATAATTTTCTTATCTGTTTAAATATGATCCGGCACTCAGATCATACCCCTTTGTGTATAAGCACGACGATGGTTAGAGAGGTAGAAGTGAATGTAATAGAATGTAGCTGCAGACTAGAAGAAGAAGATTAAACATTCACTATAGTTATGGGCACAAACCAGTCGTAATGAAACTATTGCCTACCAACCTGAATATGCTGAGTTGATAGTCACGCTACTCATCTGCTAGGCGCTTGGGCTTGTTATGTTGCTACAGTACGATTAACTATTTACGACCTGCAAAGAAAAGTCTCAAAGCTGATTTTCTTGCTTGCACTAGAAGTTAATCACTAAAATATATTGGGCTTTTAATAATCGCGCGAGAAGAATAATTCTAAGGTATTTATTTTTGAAAAACACCGCAACAGCTGCTTGGAGAGACTTAGTGCTCTTCTGAAGTGTATATATATATATATATATATATATATATATATATATAAATATATATATTTCAAAGTAGTGAGTTTTTACTGCGAGCTACCCATAAAGGATGTGTGACCTTGATCTCGAAGGAAGTATTAAGATAATATCATAGCGAAAGTCTGCAGTGGTTTTCCAATTTTAAGACAAATCTTTTCAAATGAGTTTAGCATTACTGCAACAGCTTGGAAACTTTCTCTAAGAGTTAATCGTTCCGAATTTTTAAACTTTAGAGCATACGTTCTTTGAGAATGACACGACAGGCATCGAAGCGTTCTGTCAACTGTTTTGTATGGTGCATGTTATATTCAACTGTTTTTCGCTGATCTCTGACATGGAGAGTCAAAAAATGCATATACGACATTTAATGCTTTGGCAATTTAAACAAGGCAATAGTGCTAAGACCACAGCTGAAAATATGTGCAGGGCTGATCGGGTAGTTAGAACATGATTTGCAGAATTCCTTTCTGGAGATACAACCTTAAAAGATGGAATGTTGTTCCGACTTTGACGACAACATTTTAAAGACAATATTGGAGCAACATTCACACCAATCAACAAGAGCATATAGCAAAAGGTTGAATAGTTGCTTATGACTTGACCTAACATAACATGTTTCAGAATATCTCTCTTAAAGGGGCTTTTTGTGGCCATAGACGGAGCAATAGCAGCTATTGAAGTGGTAGTTGATCTCAAAACTCTAATAAAAAGGAAAAAAAATATTATTAATTCATCATCGTAGTCCATGATAATTATTTTTAGTTAGATAAGAGCGCCAATATATATATTTTGTGGGCAATCAGAAAATATATGTCATCTAATAATGCTTATGTGGTAGATGGGAAATTTTATGTAATGTGATCTCTGTAAACATAACTTAATTGTTGTCACATTTGATTTTTTTAAGGATCTTTTTTAAATTTATTATAAATAAAAATAAACATTTTGTTTAAGAGAATGTAATATGAGTTTCTTTTCTTTTTTTTTGTTTTGAAATCTATAGAAACCTTCATATTTACAAGTTATAAATTAGTTAAGCTTATCACTTAAAAACCATATATATATATATATAAGAGGGTATTGTATTTATCATTATCATCAGCGTCGTCATCATCGCTAATGTGACTGTTAACAAAGTAAATTGCAAACACACCGCATACACATATATATATATATGTATATATGTGTGTATATATATATATATATATGTGTGTATATATATATATATATATGTGTATAACTACAATGACCTCTCTTCAAAATAGAAGAAGAGGAAGAAGAGCAGAAGAATATGCACTATTGCTTTCTCTGTCGTTTTCTCTCTTCTCTCTATCTCTTGCCTACTGCTCATTTTTATTTATATTCTCTCTTTCACTCTCTTGCTCAATCTTAGTATCGTGAAACTCTTTATTCAAAGTTGAACTCTTTAAATAATTGATTTCGACACACATACATATAAACATTTTGTTTTCTATATGAATTATTTGGTGTTGTTGTTGTTATTGTTGTTAGTAGTATTTTCTTTACTATCGTGTACTCTGCTACGTGAATGCATGTAATTAAAAAGCAAATGTGTAGATAAAAAACAAAAACAGCAACAGCAACAGCAGCAGTAGCAGAAGTAAGAAAAAAGAAAAACCGAACTGAACAAGGAAACTGAAAATGCAAAACGAAAGCCATCAAACCAGCTCGCTAGTGATACAACCACAAACGAACCAGTCGTCGTTGTTATCGTTGTCGTCGTCGTCGTCGTCGTGGTCGTTGTTGTTATAATCATTCACAACTTTAAAACCTTATGTGATTAGCTGAGAAGAGTAAACGTTTAGTTCAACGTAAACTTTCAAAGTGAAAATATCTCGTGTATATAAGCGCTTAGTATGATTTTTTTAAACACTACTACGTGACCCTAAACCGTATGCTGTGCACACCAAATATTTTATATATCTTTTATGACCGTGTGTTTAATAAAATTTGGCAAAAAAAAAAAAAATTATATATATATACATATATATATATATGTATATCATCTTAATAAAAATAGAAAAAAACAGTTGTTTTTATTTAAATTGAGAAAAATTTATCTAAAACAATGTATTTTAACTGAAATTTAAAATTAATTTCTAAAAGAAAAAAAATAAAATTGTGATGATTTTTATATACAGATTATAAGAAAAAAAAAAGAATTGATTTTTATCTTTAAAAAAAAGTTATTAAGAAAGTAAAAAAATTTACAAATAATAATAAAAGAAAAAAAAAGTAAATAAAATTAAAGTGCAAAAATGTTTGATGCTTATGTGAAAATAAAGAAAAAGCGTACACTGCGGGAATTTGAAGAAAGTTTTCTCCAAAATTTTGAAGAATCGACTGTTGATGCCAATGCAAATTTAGATGAAGATTGTTGCTGTTTGGCGCCAGCTAAAGCAATCGAAGCTGCAAGCACAACAAGCGGTAACAGCAATCCAACTGCAAATTGTAGCCGTTTACAAGAGTTAATAGCAGCACCTTCGCTGTTGCAGCGTCACCATGTTGCAGGAGAATTATCACCAGCAACCCTGAGTTTAACAACTCAGGGCAATAGCCCACCTACACCACCGCCCTCGACACCACCGACACCTGCCTTAAATGCAATGCGGGAACAAGATTCTCAGCAGCAGATAGCAAGCACATCTTCTCCTTCTTCTTCTTCCTCTTTGTCGTCATCGTCGTCATCCTCAGCTACGTCTTCTTTACCTAATCATTTAGCAGCTGCACACCCTCAACAGTTACCAACCCTTTTGCAACAACATTTGGGTCACCTACAAACGGAAAGTGGTACATTGGCTGCAAGAGCAACAGCCTCGACGTCGGCGTCAAATTCAACTGGGTCTAATAACAACAATACAAAAAACAGTCGAAATTTGCAAACTTTGGCACAACATTTAGCGGCACCATTAACTAATAACAGCAATAATAATAATGGTAGCAGTAGCGCTCGTAAGCCAGATGCATTTTTCTCGATTAGCACGACAAGCGCCACCAACGCTGCAAGCACTAGTAATTTAGAAAATGTATTAAAACATTACAGTTCCTCGAGTACTAATAACATGAGTACAAATACTAACGACGCTAAGATACCCTCTGCTACTTCTTCTACGCCAACGTTAAGAAGTTTAGTTACAAACTCTCTTAACTCCTCTTCTTCTTCTTCTTCTTCTTCGTCTAACTGCCCAATAACACATAACAATAGCATTATCGCAAATAGATTAAACGCGCCACCAGCAAATTCCACCTTTATATCTCCGCATCAACAACATTCCGCTTTGACGAATACTATAACACAGCGTATTCATCAATCCATACGACGTCATTTAAATCAACAACAACAACAACAGCAGCAACAACAACAATATCAAACTACAGCAACAAGTCATCATCATAGGCCCCAACCGCCATCCTCCCAGCATTATCACAATCATTATCAACAACATCATAATCATCATAATCATCATCGTCAGCATCAACATCAACATTTACATCAACAGCATCATTATCACAGTCATCATCATCAACAACAACAGCAGCAACAACAACAACAACAACAACAACAATTGACAAACACCGCGAATCCTTCGTCGCCTGTATGCGTAGTATTATTGGTTAAGTGTCCCAACTCGAAAGAGTATTGTAATGCAGCGGCCGCCGCTGCCGCAATAGCAGCGCAAAATAATAATTTAATACCTCCACCACCAACAATTTCTCATCATCTACCAACATTACATTGCTGTGATAAAAGGTAAAATTTCTTTTAGCAAAAATGCAACCGTGCACAATTTTATTTATATCTCTTTAACAAAACTCTTAAAAGAAAAAAGTCAGATAAAAGTTTTCTCTTAAATCTTAAAGGGAAGGAAAGAAAGAAAGAAAAAGCATTCCACTATTAACAAAGTCGACATAGTTTACTCTCTTCGCTTCCTGATGGCCAGCGCACGTTGTTTGTGATGATACGAAATTCGTAAGGATTTGTTAAAAGATGTTCTTTTTTCATTTCTGAGGTTATTGTTCACACTCATTGCTGCAGATATGTATGATAATTTGGTTTTGGAATCCTATGTCCTAGTTCTCTATATCGTTCGCTCTCCTTCTCTTTCTCTTTCTCCTTCTTTTTTTTTATTTTTTTATTTTTTTTTTTTTTAGCTTAATTGAATTGAACTAAATATTCTTCTTCCGTTCGAACAAGTGAAAAGAAATACATTTTCCTCTATTCACGTAAATGTTAACGAACTTTTAAAAGCCTATTTAACTCCTTTAAGAAATTTTAGGTCAAAGCATTGCAAACAAGCTCATGCGAATCAATACTAATTACATCAATGTCTAAAGGTAATTCCCACAGCAATTATCTTAGTATTGGGTCCTTGGTCTTTCGCTTTGATTTCTATTAAAAAATTAAAGCCTCGAATTTTCGTTTCCCGCTACAATTAAGGCTAAGACATTACAAAGCAAGTAGATTCCATGGGGAACGTGTCAGCAACTTTTCATTAAAACCACGTGTAACCCAATCGGTTTTAAATTCCACGTTACAATTTTTCCCAGCTATTGAGCGATTAAAATATTTTCAAACTTGACTTTGAGGGTAGGTGAGATTTTTGTCTTCATTTCGCTTCTCACAATCTGTAGATAGAATGATTATGTTGAGGAAGATGAATTTGAAAGACTAACTACAGTATGTCCGTACAGGATGCGGCTTTTATGAAACGAGTGGTAAGCAACAAGTTTGTGAGATTTTTATAGATTTCAGTACAGGATAAGCTACAACTACTCTACATCCTTACGAGATGTACTTTAGTTCTGGCTAACCGAGTGGTAAGCAACAAGTTTGCAAGATTTTTGTACATTTCAGTAGTCGATATAAGTACAAATGTTTTTTTTTTTTGAGCTAGGTAAGTCAGTCCTTCATTGAAATCTATTTACGGTTAGAAAATTCTTCAAAGTTAAGAGTAATTTCTTGAATTTGATATATGGTTTCGGCTATTTTTGACGGTCGGACGTTTTTTTTTTTTTTCTATGTGAAGTCTTTTGTAAATTCTCTTATTAAGACTTTTATTTATATTATGTTCTTCTTTAAGGACCATTGTTTCATGAAAATTTAATCATAGCGAGAACAGATATGCCTGTCGCCATAATATCACATCGAATCTTAATTATGGATCGTTTATAATGCTGGCGCTTGCTCAGTGTTTTTGTGAAATTGTTTCACAACAACAACGACAAGGACAAGCACTCTGAAGTATTATAAATTTATCTTTGACAGTTTTTCTTCGTTTACATACATTTACATAAACTGTGTCACGATGTTATCGCAAGGGAGAAAACGAAAGTTTATAAAATTATCTAATGACACTCAAAAAATATAGCATTAGTTTATGTACGGAGTATAGCATTGAGTAGACAGGCTCCAAGACTTTCCTGACATTCTTTTTCTACTTCTTTCTTTCTTCTGCATACAGCATAGGTTTCTACAAGGAATATTAAATTGAGTCGCCCGACTCCATGACTTTACTAGCATCTTTTTTCTCCTTTCTTTCGTCTGCCTACATCATAGGTTTATGCACGGAATATAACATTGAGTAAACGGGCTTGCAAGGTTTTTCTGACATTCTTCTTCTTTTTTTCTTTTGGTCATGACGCATAAAACATATAGCATAGATTTATATAAGGAATATTAGATTGAGAAAATGGGCTGCAGGACTTTCCTGGCTTTCTTCTTCTTCTTTACTTCTTCTAGTGATGATCCTTTCTTTTGAAATTTCCGTATGACCGTGTTGCACAAATGTGCCTCAATTTCATTGATGCAGCGCTAAAATACCTCGTTTAAGACGTAGACCGTGGTGGACATGGCAGCACCTAAAACTTAGGCTTCGAAAAACCCCCCAAAAGAAAAATCTAACAGGCTTACATCGTTCGCTCTCGAGGGCGACCTGGTTCTCGTCTGGCTTCAAATTAAAGCACCCGGAATTGAGTCATGCAATAATAAAGCGCGGCGCTGTCGCATTGACATCTTATCTTTTTGACATACATAGCTTGCTTTTTAGGTACAGAAAAATTGATTATCATGTCGCGATAGCGACCACGTTTAGCTGTCAGGCCAACCACATTTTCAAAGGAAATGCTTCGATGTCAAGTCAAAAAGAAAAACCAATAACGACAAAGAAAACAGCCCAAGATTAAAATCTCTTTTAATGGAAAGCGGGATTTGGTTCAATCAAATTTTCATATTTTATTTGTTCATTATACAACAACAATTTTTTTCTTCTGCGTTTTCCTTCCTTTAATTCTTTTTAATTAACAGCTTGTCATTACGTATAAAGGACTTCCAAAACATAAAAAAATAAATAAAATGACAAAAAGTGATTTGTCGATTGCCTGTTGAAAGACAACTTGAAAACACTTGGCTTTACTTGGACACTAAGGTCTGAAATGTGAATAAACCCTACACTAGACATCAACCTTAACAGAAGGAAGACGATATAGTCTCGTCTGTTGAAGTTAAGACTATAATTAATCAAATATTGTCGAGAATAATGGATTTACTACAACAACGCTTTCCTTTTCTTACTTTTTTTAAATTTTGAAAATCGCCCTTGTTCTCCACAAGTTTATACGGATCCTAACCCCAAGATAGTTACATGAGAAAATTCACTTCAGACCCAAATCCCACCTGACCATAAATAGTTAACAACATCAAGACCATTCCTCGCTAACGCCGGAAAGTTAAGGAACTCGTTACCACTCCCCATAGGAATGATTGTTAACCCGAGCAGATTTAAGGCGGCTACAAAACCGTGTCATAATTAATGGTAAGATCTGAAACTTGGCCTCATGTTTTATATTCTACGATATTGCTATGTATACGTTACTTACAACTCTACCTACCTATTGTTGTTCACTATAGCGCCGAAAAGGAGACTTTGCGTAGTCTTACACTGACGCATTAATTATTAATTATAGTAACGATTATTATTGCGTAACGAAATTGTCATTAATATTTATTGCTATTAATTAATAAATTAAATTTAAACTTAAATATGTAATCAAGTGATTTCAATATGATTAGTATATTATTGTCATGAATGTTCGACTTTTTCCTTTCTCTCTCGCCATATTCTAAATAGGAAATAATTTATTAGGTGCGATATACGATATCGCATGATACAAATACGATTAAGATTTTATCATTACATGCTTTTGTTTAGGGACAGCTTGATTAAATCCATCAAGGAAATATCATTTGCTGTTATATAACATTTATACGATATAAGATTAAATATACGATATTGAAATGTGTTGTGCATATAGGGTGGAAAACATTAATGCCTTTGTTGTAACCCCTCTTATATAACATTGTAAAAGGTGGCGTATTATAATTTTCTTTGTATATATATATATATGTATACATATATATATTTATATATATATAAAGTTTGCCGTATCAATGCGAATCGACCTTATTAGAGTATTTCATTTATCCTCAACCTCATTCTAGGCGATGTGTATTTCTGCGCTTTTGTCCCTGTCGTGTAAAGTGATTTTACTATACATATATTATATATATATAAATACTATAGAGTTTATATATATATATATATATATATATATATATATATTATTAATAATTTCGGATGTTATTGGATTTTTCTGGGTCATGGTCTAAATTTTATTTTTTTTTTTATTCTTCTTTCATTTTTCGAAAAAAAATAAAAAAAATTTTTTTTCTGTATTGTTGTAATGTACGTACGTACGTAACTTGGTATAGAAGCGGCAGCAGCAGCAGCAGCAGCAGCAGTAGTAGTGATAGTATTATTAAAGTAACGTGCCACTCTTTATACTAACACTAATATATATATCTCTCACTTACGCTCGCCTAATGCTTGTTGTCATTGTGTGTAACATATGCAAAAAAAAAAAAGAAAGAAAAAAAAGCCTTACCTACGATTACTCTGTAAATTCGTTGTTTCTTTATGTGTACACACAAGCGCACATACACGTTATAGTTTAAAATTGTGTATCATACGAGAATGTATTTGTGCGTGAATATAGACGACTTATAATGTTTTTCCTCTGCGAGTAGACAGAGTTCCTTGATGGCTGACCTCAATATTTTTTTTTTGTTTTTTTGTTTTTTTTTTTTTATGAACGAACTGATGATGTTGATGATGATGTTGAATTGTGTCAAATTGTAAATGTTGTCGAGAAGCAGCAGCGAGATTTTTTCCTTATTTGTTATTGTTGTTGTTGTTGTTGTCGTTGTATGTCTAGAGATGTAAATAAATGTTTATAGAGTAACATATGCGTACCTTTAAGTGTATAATACGGTGTTTTAAAATACTTGAAATTAATTAACCTTTTGATCTAAACATTTCTATACGCATCGTACAATGCATATTTTGGTGTTGTTGTTATTTGCAGTCACCATACATACATTCATTCTAGTTAAAGGAAAAAGCAAAAAATAGAGAGGGCAAAAGAGAAAGAGAGAGGGAGATAGATAGATAGATAGGGGGAGAGAGAGAGAGAGAGTGGGAGGATAGATATAAACCATGGGAGAGGAGATGAAAGAAAGAGAGTTTTTTTTTTTTTGTATATAGTGTGAATGAATGCATTGCAATGCCATAGAGTGAATGCCTTAAATGACCTTATTTCAACTTCCGCATAACGGTAAATTGATTTTGTATAAAATTTTAATGCACACGCACACACACACAAACATTCCTAAATAGAACGAATAGAGGCTATTTAGCACTTAGTGTAGAAAACGCTTGCCTATGCTGTTGTTGTAGTAGTAGTACACACATCTAACTGAATTCAGTCGAATCCTTCATAACCAATCTAAAAATTATCGTGAATTTTTGTGGTTTAAAAAAACAACAATAACATATTTATTTGTTTTTTTTTTTACTTTTCATTGACATTATTTAATAATAATAATAATGAAGCTTTTTTAGCTTTTCTCTGTATATACGTTTGTTTGTGTGTGTGTGTGTGTGTGTGTTCTGTTTTTTTCTATATCGTTATAATCTTGAGGGCCAATTTAATTTGTTACATTTTTGTTACATTATATGCACGCCTACACACACACAAACAAACACACTCAAAGACACACCCGTATGCATGTACTTATATAACATTTATGACATATATGTCAGCTTATAACTAAATAGGTCAATTATGCTAAATGTGTTCGTTCACTTTCTGAATTTAATATTCAGTTAGTTGTTCATTTCTTTGTGCACAAAAGTTACCTACGTAGGTACGTACGTACATATGTATGCATGTATAGATACAGGTATGCACATGTTTCTTAATAAAAGGGAGACAATAAGCCGCGCTGTGCATTATTGTGTGATGCCCTATTTCTGCCAGTTAGGTTATATTGCTATTATTTTACTTGCTAAGAATATGAAGCTTGTTGCCGCAATATGAGCAAATCTTAAAAATATTGAGACTTTTAAAAATTAAAAATTTGCTCATGTAACTAACTTATCATTTCTTTACATTTCGCACACACACATATATATATATGTTGACATAAACATTAAGATTTTCTTCTTCTTTTCTTTTTTACAAAAAGCTCAATATATTTTCTAAGCCTTGGGCATCTTTGTCTTCAGGAAAGTAAGAAGCAGCAAAGCAAGCAAGCAAACAAAGTCATAGTTAATTTATTACTTCAACTGTTCTTCTTAAAGTTAGATAACATCACTACATAACTACATACATATACGTAGATGCCTATGACGGATGTCCCTTTTATGCTCAATCCAAAAATTTTGATAGACATCTTAAGCGATTTGTTTCATTTACCGAAAAGAAAAAAAAATGTTTTGATAAAAAGCCTTGTTGTTGTTGTTTGTCGTCACTGCTCTTGTAGATATATATATATTTATTTTAAAAAAATCACTGAAGTTTACTTCCGCCCGATTATAAAGTTAAATATAAACTAAATATATATAATGTATATATGTATACATATATATATATATATATATATATATATATATATATATATATATATATATTTATTTATTTATATGTGTATATATAATAAATAATAATAGCAACAATAATCGAGAAACCACAAAAAACGTGTCTGACAGAGAAAATCGCAACGACAACAACACAGTAAGCAAGCAACAACAACAACAAAACCAAAATGTGAAACAAACATGTAAGGAAATATGCATGTGGCTGTTTGTTATTGCTGTTGACGACGAGGATTTAATTACTTGAAAATATTTGCGAAATGGAAAAAACAAAAACAACAACAAAAAAATGGGGAAAAAAGAAATCGTTTTTTAAATGGCTGAAAGGAAACTTACTTTACGTTTACACTTCAGTGCGGACCTTAATTGAAATTTTTTTCTTCTCGTTTCTGCTTGATTTTTTTTTTTTTCTCAAGAGGGTTTTACATCAAAACGCGATACGCGTGTTACTTGCTACGCTTTGTTTAATATTTTGGTTTCTCTTCGATTCAGTTTCATGCCACTTCCTGCGAAGACTGACCAATAAAAGATTGCTCACAGACGTTTTTGGTTGTCGGATGGTGGTTAATGCATAAATAAATAGTAAAAAAACATTACTTTTATTATTAACAGTTTGTTTAATAGGAAACAATTGGTAAACATAAAGAAGGGCTTACATTGGAAATCAGAAAAAGAAACCCTGTTTCTATAGGCAACAACAAAATACATGTAATATATAACTGATCTACTTTTCACCGTACCTACGTATGTGTGTATACATGTATATATGTATGTATGTATGTATATATGTATGTATGTATGTATATACGTATGTATGTATAATCACGTTCGTCGGACACATCGCAGATGGTCGTTGTTAAAAAGAATACATCTGTCCTCAATGCTATGCCGAAGAAGAAGATACAGACAAAGCTTATTCAACAAATCGGCTGCGCATGATGTTATGGTCAAGGCCAGCTTGTATGCTGCCCTACCTGCGTGCTCGGGCCGACTATAGTTTCTCTAGGGATAAGCCAAATGGAGATGTATTATTTACATCATACATACACCCAAGTGACTTGTCTCACAGTGAAATAAATTCCGGAACATCGATTTGGTTTTCGCGGCTGTTATCCACTTGGCTTTGCAGCCCAAAACAGATAAATGGTTAAGGGTGGCCATTTGCATTTGGATGAACCGTTCGACTAAGGGATAATTTGCCAATTGTCGATTTAAGGCTTGGATTTTTTGCGAACCGCCACATACGCAAATTTCGGAGGCCTCCTCATCGGCCGCCGGCGGAACTCATCGAACAGTTAATGTGCTGTTGAGTGAATGAAAATTGGACCGATCCAAACGATTTTCAATAGCGTCCGTCCTTGGGGCAAAACACGTCAGTGTATCAAATATCATCAAAATATCTGAAAGATTGCGATCTGTAGCTTGAACACAAATTTGCATGGACAGACATCAGACTGACAGAGAGGCTTAAGTCGATTTAGAAAATAATTCTGAATCGATCATTATAGTAAAAGGTGGGTCTATCGTAAGTCTTCCCACATACGTCCACACAAGCTTAATATACCCTGTGCCACAAGCGATGAAGGGTGCAAAGATCTACAGCAGACCTGGCAGCGAAAGCTTGGAAAATTCCATTCAAACCTTATAATTTTTCATAAAATTTTAACCTAAACCCAACTTGAAATGACATTTGCTGCCCCTAGATAAGAGAGAGAAAGAGAGTGTATGTGTTTGCGTTTTGTTGGAAATTTTCTTTGAGTTTTTGGTTACTATTTATTTTATGGTAATTTTGAAAATATCTTTCCTTCTAGTGAAATTTTTCACTTGCCTTCCACTGCGCATAAGATGAATTTTGTTCCATTTCTTCTTCTTACTACATCTAAAATTCATATAAAATCGGTTTATATTACATCTCTGGACGGCCTTCAGTATTTAAAAGAATATAAAAAAAAAGAAGAAGAAGAAGAAGAATATTTTGTGATAAATCTAAAGCTGAAAGTTCCTCGACAGTCCTTGAAACCATACAGTGTATACAAGTAACGTACCCTCTGAATGAGGAACAGGAGAGAGAAGGGGAGAGACAGCGAGAAACGTAATCGCAGAGAAAACCGCAAAAATTTTTTATGCTATGTGTATCAATACAAAGTATGTGGAACTGCATGTGAAAACCTCAGAAAAAGAAATAAGCGAATAAAATTTATATTTTATGTGGATGCACATGTGGTTTTAAGCAGAACCTTGTTTAAAAGTAACATTAAAAGAAAAAAGGAAAAAAAAAACAAAAACACGACATCGTTTAAACATGTACATGTAAAGCTATAAAATTTCCCTTCAGTTGGTCATACTATGCATGCACATGTATATCTATATGTATGCCTCTATATGTTTTATATACTAATCAACGAAGAGTATATAAATTTTCTTATCCGGTTTACAACAATTGGAACTACGCATGGAAAGCATAAAGCTCGAAGGGCAGCACTTTCTCTAAGTAAATCTTAACATATCCTTATAAGCAATAGCAACCTAAATGTGAACAAACGTTCCTCTAAGAGTCGAAAAGTTAATCGTGTGCCACAAAAAATGCAAAAAAAAAGTTCTTGAGAAATATAACGCTTTTCAAACATCGCCATACATAAGTAAATACTTTTCGCGCTCGTTGCCAGCAAATATTTGATAAAACTCCCCATAACACCCCTTCACGTCGTTTCCCATCATGCATATCATGAGCAAATCACGAGTGTCCGTCCTTTATACTACTAACAGATTGACCGGTCACAAAGAGGTGGCGAGATGGAGAGATGGACAGACAGCTAGAAAAAGAGACAGTGATCGTAACCTAGGAAGTGTATGCTTTATCAATAAGTCGTAGGTCGCGACTGAAAACTCTCTATAGCCTCTACTATACGCGTTCGTTACCAGAGTCTCCTGGGGAAAACTTCCATGACAGCCCACGATTGCGTTCATGATTATAAAATGTCAACTGGAATAAATTTTATGTGTGTGTTATAAACTTGGCAATTATCAACCGGTCCCGGGCTTCAGACATCTTATCGTTCTCAACAACTTTGTTCCACACTCAACAATTGCCTCAGTAAATTGCCCAAAAACTTCTCTCATACATATGTGACGTCGCATTGCGCCATATATGTGACGTTTGCTAGTAAACGGTTTAAATTATGGCTCACTACACTGGGAATCGAACCGAGTTCACATTTTTTAAGTACTTGGTTATGCGGTAGTGGGATGTATCGTTTAGGTCAAAATTTGTTTATGAAAGAGTTGCAAGCCCGTTGTGCTTGCTGGTTTTTGTGCATTTTCCTTAATATCTTGGTCTCTGTCAGTACATTCTGAAAATGTAGTCTTCTTAAGTTTGCAGTAACAAGTGGACTAAACGAAGTTTCCGGAAGATTCTAAACTGCCGTAGGCAGCCAAGCTTCTAATCTCTCACTGGCCTGACTATGAATTTTCCTTACTGACGACGAAATCTTGTTCAACGTAAGAATATCACTCATCCTCATCTCAGATAATTTTCTTATTAAAGAACTTCTTTCCACGATAACTTACAATAATTGATCGAGACAAGTTGCCAGAGGAATCCGGCCTGCAATAAATGGTCGAAAGGCTAATGTCTCCAACAGGGCTATTCAGCTTCCTTACCGTGGGCACAATAGAAAGATAGACAGAGAAAGAGAGAGAGAGAAAGAGTGAGAGAGAGAGAGAGAGAGAGAGAGAGAGACGGAGAGAGAGTAGTGAGATTACCTTATATTTATCTAAGGCTGATATTGAATATAACAGTTCCATCTTAAAGCATGGCTGTAGTGCATAGCCAAGTAGTTCAGAAGAGCGGTTATTCAATTCCCACTGTGGCAGACCTTACCGAAAGATTAGAAGTAATGATAGGACTCAGCCCTCGGTGGCTAGCTGTAGTTGAGGCCATAGTAATTGTCTAATTCTCTGATTCACACATACATAACCCGAATGTCAGCGGGCGGATTATAGCTGCAAGGTTTTTGAGCTTCTTATAAATTAAGCACAATTGTTAATTATATAAAAATGCTTTTGCCAGAATATATAAGTATAACAAGATTTATAATTTCAAAAATTGAAATGTAGTTTTGACACTATAGTCGGACACTGCCCACCATTAGTTAAACTATAGTACTTCGCTTAATATGATTACTTATATAAAGACATTTCAACATAAGGTGTTATAGGAAAAGTGGTCCGATCCGAAGCAATTTCAATAATATTCGGCTTGGGCCAAAACATGTCCATATTTCGTCAGAGCCAACTGTAGGCTGAGCACAAGAAAACAAGATGGACGGACGGACGGACTGACAAGCTTCGTTTCAATTCGATTGAGAAAGTGGCTCTGAATATAATAATATAATAAAGGGTGGGTCTATCTTGAGTCGTTCTGGGTGTTGCATACATTCACACAAACTTAATACCGCATGTGATGATCTATAAAAAGAACCGTATTCTAAACACGCAACACTTTCGTCTTAATAAAAAAAAATGCAGGACATACCCTTTCAGTTCATCGGTACCTTGGAGATCGGCTAATATAAGTGTTTCGGCGGCGGTTTCTACCGAAAAGTTAACGTACACAGCTCCCGCATACCTTACAACCTGCCATACACCAATAAAAAGAAGTAGAAAAAAGAAAACAAAACAGACTGCTTCCACTTTTTGCCGAACAAATATTGTTTGTCGGATGCCAGAGATTCGACTTAAGGCGCGTATGCATACTTTTTTTTTTTTTGTCTTTGAAAAATTTTCTGCCCTATTTTCTTTTTCAACCCATAATTTGGTGAAAATGATGTATTTTTCAAGCAAAAACTGCTTTCAATAAACATATATGTAGGTGTTTATGTGTTTATTTGTGTGCGGATTTGTGAGTGACGGAAGTGACAAAAATGTTATGTAAGAGAATACAACCTAAATTTCCCTTTACAAAATTCACTCTACTATTACCTCAACCGTTAATGGAAATAAATGTATGAGGAAACCGCAGTGCAGCAAGAAAAAAAAAGTAAAAAAGTTATGAATATATGTAAATCAAGTAATCAACCAACCAACCATTAACTTTACCCAAAAAAAAAAAAAAAGAGATTTTTAGATACATTTACATAATCCTCACGTGAAAGCCTAACAATTATCATTAAACAAAAGTAAGATGTGTGTTATATGATGAAACTATATATTATATGTGGTGCGCACACACATTCGTCTACTCACATGGTGTGCATATATAAGCAAAATTTTTATCACTTATTTTAAACAAATGAAAGTTTTTTTTTTTCGTACGAGCAGTTATTACAAATAAAAAAAAATTAAATTTGAATAACAAAAAAAGTTAATTTGGGTTTTCAAACTTAATTATTATTATAATGCAAGAGATTACATAAAATGCAAATAAGATTTTAATTAACACAAACGTTTGAGATGAGATAAACTTTTCCAAAAAAAAAACTTTATTGAAGATGCTATTGGAACTTTTTTTACCTCCGAACCTAGTCTTTCCCAATCTCACAAAGTATTAAAATATCTCTGTTGAAAATCGTTGGCTTTGCATGTTAGCAGAAGGATAAAAAAAAAGTTAATGAATTTGTGAATGTTTCCACAAAATTTCACTACCATTGAGAATCTTATTCAGATAAAGAGAAGAAAATTTCTCACTTGTCTCACTAAACTGGACCCATTATCAGGGCTAATAGATCAGGTAGCTTTATAAAAATTTTGCTACTTTTTTGATAAGTTTTGCTTACGGGAGGCTCGCAGAACACATTTACAGTTTTTGTATCTTCATGCTTTTCTTATGTGGATCTCTTATGAAACTTTAGTCTTTTCTGAAGAAGTTGACCAAATCAAGGACGAATTTCGCGGACTTCGCGGACTTCCAGCAAAGGTTACCATTTGGAATTCGAATGTCTCAAGTGAAGATACTCCGATAAAGTTCAACATTGTAGCAAATTATTGAAAAGACGTAAGGACATCAAGGGAGCCTTTGGTGATTTTATCGAATGTTTAAAGCGTAATAGTTGCGACAAGAAAATTTTCGCCTGCAAGGTTTTCCGAATTGAAAACCAACCACAAGATTTTACTTTTATTATATCAGGATTAAAGACATGTGCACAAACAAGATCACTGATCGTATGAAACTGCGCGTTATCTAATAATAAACTTTCGTCGCCTGTCCTTAATGTTTAGCTATCCCCACTTCATTTCTTTTCTCTTTGCTTTGGATAGGAGAAAAAGGTAGCGTCCTCACACACAAAAAAAAGGCACAAAAGTCCTAAAAAAAGTACGACTAGGCGACATAAGCAGCCTTGCAAACTCTCTTCTCCTTTTTCTTTACATCTCCTAAGTATGAAATGATACGGAGTCTAAATTAATATTAGACTTTCGAAAACTGTAAAAACTTGTTACATAAATCGAATTCAATTATTTCATTTTTACGCATATTCACAACGAATTAATTTAATTATTATTAGAGGGTTCATATTTTTTAGAGTACCAGCTAAACACTAAACGATTCGCTTCTATGTTTTTACAATTCGAATGTAAAACTCATACACATTTTTGCTTTTCCTTTATCGATGCACGAGACATAATTTCTCTTTTTTTCCCCCCCATTTTTCTGCTGTTAGCATAAATTACCATTAGAAGAGAGAAATAAGAGATTTATATGAAGAAAAATGAGAGACAGAGAGCAACGAAACAAAACTTGCGATCATATGGTTTGTGGAAATTTCAAAAACACTTAGAGAGCGAGATGGAGAGGGTGCTACATACACATTCTGATGTGTGATTGTGCGTGTGTGTGTTAACATTAGATAGTGTAAACCTAAATATTATAACATTAGTTTCATCTGTCAATTACAGAGCGAGAGAGCGAGAGAGAGAGACAGGGTGCTACCTACACTCCATGATGTGTGCGTGTGTTTGTGTGTGGTGTTAACATTAAATGGTGTAAACCTAAACATTATAACATTATAACATGAGTTTCATCTGTCAACTACCGAGTGAGCAAGAGAGAGAGAGAGAGGGAGAGCAAGAGTAGATAGTGTAGCATTATTTATCTTTGTGTGTGTAAATGTGCTTTGCATTAGATGGTATGCATTTCTTATAGATTTCGTTTTTTTCTTTTTTTTTTTTTAATTAAGTAAAAGTTTGTTATGGTTTGTTAATTTTTGTGTTTTCTGTTTATGCACAGCTTTTGAGGTGCTATTTATTTGCTTTTATTGTTTTACTGTTTTAAGTTTTCTCGTCACTTTCTACACAAAAAAAAAAAACGCAATGGTCATTAAATGACGAAAAAAAGAGTATTTCATTTCCCTCTGTATAGAAAGTGAAAGAAAGAAATCGATAATTATTATGATATGCAAATAGACATGCTTTGCTTGCTATAAACTTAATTCGTTTCGAAATGAAATTTTCAATAGAAGAAGAAAAAGCAAAAAAAAAAAAAAATGAAACATTTTTTTTCCCCCCAATTTATATAAGCACGTAAATATCACGACAAGTATAAACTCTTTTAAGCGCATCTTCGCTCATTACACTTTGTAATATTTTTTAAGAAATACTATGCTCTACTGCCAGCATGTCAGTGCAGTTTATGATTAAAGTTCAAAAAAAGAAATTGCCGTTAATACTGCAACCATCGGGGAGGGGCATCATTAAAAAGCAGCTATCAAAACATTTTTTTTAGAAAAATGAAGAATTCTGACTTACTTCTAACAATTGCCTCGTGATCATTTTATGATGCCCCACACAACTTGTGGTACATTGAGATATATTGAGGTTGTGCAACATCCCGAAGGACTGGAGATAGGCCTACCCTTCATTGTACCAATCAATCCAGAATCGAATTGAAGCTTGTCTGTCCGACTGGCCGTCTTGTTTTCTTTCGCTCAACCTACAGATAGCAATTTTTCAGATAGGTTGCCGAAATCTGGTATACCGACATGTTTTGGCTCAAGTAAGGATGCTAGTGAAAATGATTCAGATCGGACCAATTTTTTTTAGTTCCCATCTAATTCCTTATGTTTGAAATTGTTTATATGAGTAACCGGGGGTAATAAGATATATTCACCTTTTATTATACCGATCGATTCAGAAAGTGAGTCTGAGCTCGTCTGTCCCTCCGCACATGTTATACTAAAATTAAATATTTTTTAAATATCATTTGAAAATTGCATTACCTTCGTGTGATACGTTGATAGGATTGTGAACCGATATTGTATTTCAAAACAACGCTGAGACAAAAAAATTATGATCGAAGCCATGCAAGCAATGGGGCCCCATGATATATTAATAATAAATACAGCGGGTATTCATTTTAATTGACATTTGAAAATTAATTTTATACAAAATTATTCTCTATAGCTATCATGGAACGATCAGATGGTTTTTTTTTTTAATACCTCTGGAATAACCGGAAGGACGCTTCAGAGGTTCCATAAAGAATATACAAATATTCTGGAGCGACATCATTTGCCAAACAAGCACACAATGAATACATCCATCTCTTTCTAGAAGATCAGGCCCGTTTAGCAATATTTTAAAAAATATTGGTACGATAAGGGATATAAAAGAAGTAGATTGGCACTTAAAAACAAGTAAGAATAGTATAGTCGGGCGAGGCCGATTGTTAAATACCCTACACCATATTCCTAACACAATTCTTATTTTTGTATTAAATTACTATTATGGGTCAATTTCGATCAACATATATTAAAACTTAGACTTTTTTGCCCTACAAAGGATCAATTTCGGCCAAAAAGCTTATTAGAGTAGAAGAGAAAGCACACGGTGAACACACGTCACTGTATGGACAGATATAAGACGGACAGGGGGACAGACAGGCTTAGATCAATTCAGAATATGATTTTGAATCAACCGAAGGTGAGTTTATATTAACCCCTGCTGCATGCTACACCCATCCACACTAACTTAATATACCTACACTACCTTAGTGTACCACAAGTGGTGTAGGATATAAAAATTGCTATTTCTTTCGTGAAAAAAACCCAAAAATTATTACCTCTGTGATTCCCTGGCTTTAGTGTCTGCAGCACAAGTGTTGTAGGGTATAATAAATCTTGTACAGGTTATTCCGACTAAACTCTTATGAGAACACATTTTTCTAAAGAAACAAATCACTGAGCTCGTTTAAAAGTAGATTATTACTACTATTCTTCTTCTTCTTTTGTTTTTACCACAAACTGCAAGAAATGCGAACAAAAAGCTTCAAAAAAGCGTCCTATACTTTCTCTGAAAGACTACTAGTTGCCAGTTTACTTAGACTGCCTCGAAACGTCGTATATGGTCTGTGCACTAGACTTGAGTTCGACTTTCTTTTATCTTATTCCTCAAACCCAATCTTCCCTGTCGATGTAAAGGCCCAGCGTATCATTTGGATCAACTTAAACGCAATTGTTTGCCAAATAAATTGTGCTAAATAAAATTTAAATTCTTAAATATTAAAGAACCAATAGAATAACTTTGCAGTTAAATGCAATATTTCTTTGCCGTTATACAGAATTAGTTGTTTTTAACAAAAAATACAGCCTTTGATTTTCAAAGTGGACATCAATCTGCATTTGCCATTGTTTATACATGAAAGCTTAACTGATGCCTAATAAGAAAAAAAAATCTCTTAAAAATCTCTTATATGAAATTCATTAAAAGAGAAAATCTGTGTAAAAAGTTTAGGAGGCAAATGCAGTTATGTTATGATCTCTGCTAAAGCAAAAAAAAAAAAAGATAAAAGAAATTTCTCTGAAAAAATTTTTCTCCACAAATTATATGCTATTTGCTTTATGAGAGATTTATTCGCATGCTTATACATGCTCCACTTACATATGGATGCATGTATTTACCTGTGTGTATTAGAGTCGAGTCAATTGCCTTTAATACAACGACTAAGTTTCCATTCAATGAAAGTGTAATGAACACGATTTTTATAAAAATTAACGAAATTTTATTTCTCTTCTATTGTTGTTGCGCTTGCTGCTTGCTGGTGAAGAAAAAGTATTAAATAAAATGTTGTTTATATATTAATATGTGAATGAGGACAATTTCCCCCTTTTACGTATGTATATATATATGTATATATATATAAACACATATATTTATCGTTTTCTCTAACCAAACAGAAAAAAACGAAAAAAAAGAAGAAAGAAAAGGAAATTTAATTTGATTTTCGGGTAATGCTGTTATATGCTGCTGTTTTTGTTGCTATTGTTCATTTAGATGAGTGAAAATCCTTTGCATTTTTAGCTGTATAACCGTGTGAGTGCGTGCGTGTGTGTATATAAGTTGTTTAACTTTCGTTAAATTTTGAACATTTTCACTTTCGTCGCAATATGCACATACAAACACACACACACACATACATACACACACATGTGCTCGCGCGCTCGCGGCCGCACGTACACATCAGCACATACAGGCTTGTAAGCGTAAATGAAGTTTGTTGCATTATTTTATTAGTTGTTATTGTTGCTGCTTTCAATAAAAGTGTTTTTCCCCATAATTTTAAAGAAAGTTGACAACATTATTACCTGTGTGCGTGTGTGTGTGTGTGTGTGTGTTGTTGTCGTTTTCGTCGTCATTATTGGTATTGTTGATATTGCTTTTCTTATCATTCATTTCGAAACTTTCAATTTCATTGCAATTATGTAACTCGTAAAATATGCCGCGCGCTCTGGTTATATGGTCATGAGGGAAATTATTTTCGTATGCGCAAGTATTTGTGCCTGCGCGTATATGTATGTATGAGTTAATGTGAATGCATTGCTTTCGTATTTTATCTGTTTTCCATATGATTTTCACTTTTACTGTTTTCAACTCTAGTAAATATGTAGAGATTTCTTTTACATAATTAAACAAATCTCTAATTTCGCACGCACGCATACACATAGTTACATATTTATGTCACAACAAAATTTCAATTATTCATTGAAAAGGAAAGTCTTTTTTTTTATTATTATTATTATTATTAAAAAGTTTATTTATTTATTTTTTTTTTTGTATGTTTTAATTAATCGCGAATTGTAAAAGATTTTATAACATTTTAACCTAACCTTGAGTTGCCACAATAAATTCTCAGACTTTTCTTTAAAGTAAATAATGTAAATTAAATCGTCGGAGACAGGCTAAGCTTTCCATTCCTTTGATGTTTCTTGGTAACGTGAAAATCACACATAAATTTAAGAAGGAAACAAGGCTTAACTACAATTTGTGTGTCTCTCCTACACTACTACTACTTGTGGTGCAGGATATATTAACTTAGTGCGGATGTATATAAAACGCAGAAGGGTTTAAGATCGAGATGATCGCTTCAAAATCATAATCTGAATTGATCTAAGCCTGTCTGTCCGTCTGACCATACAAATTAGCGTTCAAGCTATAGGTCGCAATTTTTAATACATTTAAAAAAAAAAATTAACTGTATCAAATTTGGACCATCTCGGTCTATTTTTTGAATCCTATTGTAATAAGGATTTTCGCGAAAACTGATAAAAATAAAATATTGTGCTAGGCAATGTGATGTAGGGTATTTAATGGTCGGCCTTACCCGACTATAATGTTCTTACTTGTTTTATAGTTATTTTCTACTACTTAATAATAGGTTTTAATACTAGAATTACCCTCCGAGTCGACTTTTAACTATTGAGTTTCAAAAAAATGTATGTAAACAAAATTTGTTGATCACTTTTATTTATGTGTATGAAAAAAGCATTTTCCCTATCTATTTGATCTAATTTTCGAGATATCGTTAACACATATAGACTTAGGGCTTAAGATAGACTCACCTTTTATTATACCGATCGATTTAGAAAATAATTCTGATAAATAATAATAAGCCTGTCTGTCCGTCTGATGTCTGGTCTGGCCTGTATTAAAGCGGAATGCTGCAAGGTTACTTTATACCACAAATGGTTTAGGGCTTGTAATGATTTATAAATTTACTTTGGTTCTCTTCTATCAATTACCTACATTTCCTTGTAGATGGAGAGTTAGTTTTCGTCAAAGTGTAAAGGCTTCAACACTAGTTATTTATTATATTATTCAGTGACGGGAAGGATGAGGGGCATGTTCATTTTGTCAAACCGTTTGCAACGTATGCAGAAGAAAGCATCAGATGTCCCAAAATGTATATATATATTCTTGATCAGCATCAACTTCTAAATCGATGTAAGCATGTCTGTCTGTCCGCCTGTGAACGCCTGTTGTAAAGATTTTGCTGACCGCAAAAATAAAGCTATCGACTTTAAAGTTCTTGCACGGAGGTTAGTATTGACAATGGTCCAAATCGATCGAACGATACGCCCACAGCATGACGTAAACTGAGAACATCTTTGTTTTTCAAAAGAAATAAAAACTGGTTTTTTGCACCTCGCTCACACACTATAGCAGATAAATGTACAAAAATTTGAACGTATATTCTATGGGCGTAGCCGTAACCCCAGTACACAAAATATTGACCACACCCGCCCAATATTATAGTGCACCAGAATTTAATTTTTTTTTTTCAATAAATTTATAAGGCGTAAAAACAAGCTTCAAGAAATCTATAAATTCTTGGCTAGTTTCAAATTTGGAATGCATCTAATCATGTCCCTCTGTTCTTCTGTCCATCTGTCTATCTGCGCAACTGCTTAGTATATGTGCTAAACATTCTCCCGTTAGCGAAAAGGAAGATATCGCCGTTTCCAAAAGGATCTAAACTTTTCAGAGGACACGCCCACAACGCCCACACGGCTATGCGACAAAAATTTTTATTTTGAAAATAGAAAAAATCAGACGCGCCCACTCCAATTTATAGAGCATGAAAATTTAGTTCTTTTAATGTTTTCGTGTTTTTTTCGGATAATGATGATAGGTATAAAAAATTCGCTCTTGATCGAATATAATTTTCTTACTTGTTTAAATTGAGAATTGTCTCACATTAATGTGAGAGTGACTTAAGATAGTTGTGTAGTTAAGTATTTGCTTTTTTTTTTCTCCTCCAATTACGTGTTTGCAAAATTCATAAATTTTATTGTATCTTCTGTAAATACATTTCACAATGTTTCTTATGAATATTTAAGTAGTAAAGAGAGAAATTCTAAAACAGTTAATTTTGCATATATTATTACTTAATGATATTCTATTATATTATAGATGAAAGTAAATTAATTAAAGTGAATTGAATATTGTGCGCGTGTACGTTACATATCAATAATAGTTACACTCTAATACCTTACCTACCTAATCTTGTCTGGAATGTTTACGAACTTGAGTCATCCCTTTTTATTTTGGATTTGGATGTTGAATCAAGAAGTAAAGCTCTTTAATTATTTCAAGAAAAATTATTAAATTTTCTATAAATTTCCCTTGATCTCGCTCTTTATCAAATTTCCTTGGATCACCTGCCATTACTCTCTTCAACAAGACGGCATCAACGGAAAATGCTACACGTCTCTTTCATTTTTACTTAAAATATATTAAAATAAGGTTAAGTCCATTGGAATTGTAGTCGTTGGTTCGAAGACTTTTTCGGGGAGTTTCCCACTCTTTTTCTTCTTCTAAACTGCATTCTATTTGAACAAATTGTAACTGGTTTCTTTATAAACTTTCTTGTTATCTAAGTTCTTCTTCTTTGTCGTAAGACCTTCGTAAGACTTCTATGACCAAAAATGAAGAAAAAACAAACAAAAACTTTATAGCGGGATAGGACCCTCTATTAAGCATTTTATGCCGCTTCACTTAACGCACGCACTTATTCATATAACGACCTTTCAAAATGAGGCTTTATGTGCGGAGTGATCGAAAAAGTGGACCGATTCAAACCACTTTCAATAGCGTCTGTTCCTGGGTCAAAATACATCAGTGTACAGAATTTTATCAAAATATCTGAAAAATTGCTACGTGTAGGTCGAACACAACTAGACAAACACACGCATGGACAAGCTGAAACCGATTCAGAAAGCAATTCTGTATCAACTGCCATTTCATTCAATACAATTAGTAATATAACTACTTTTTAAATAAAAGCTTGATATGGGGAATGATTGGAGAAGTAGTCCGATCCAAATTATTTTCAATAGCGTTTGTCCTTGGACTCAGAACATGTAGGAATACCAAATTTCATCAAAATATCATAAAAATTACTTTCTGTAAAGTGAAAACAGAGGAAACAGACGGACAGACAAGCTAAAATTGATTCAAAAAGTAATTGCATACCAAATTGGGACACGACCCCCCTCAGATACCCTATCATTTAACACACTTATTCATATACTTTTTAAATTAAAGGTTATCAGGAGAATGATCGTAGGAGTAATCGGATTCAAACCTTTTTCCATAGGCCCAAAACGTGTGGGTATAAAAAATTTCGTCAAAATATGCCAGTAGTTACCACTTGTAACTTGGAATAAAAGGCAACAAGATGGACAGACGGACAGACAAGATCGTAGATCGATCGACAAAATGAAAGCTAGGTTTACCTCAAATCCTTAGACTTTTTACATATCTTTGTACTACAACTGCTAAATGTACAATACAATATTCAACCCATTGAAGAAAATTTTCGCATTAAAATTTTTCTTCTTTTTTCTGTGTTTCGGTTTTTTACAGATTACCGGTGAACGAATGTCAGGCAAGCCAAACTGGTAGAGTGACTTCGAATTTAAACGCTTCAAGCAGTACAATGGCGGTCAGCCGCGTACCATCGCCGCCTTTGCCGGAAGTTAATACGCCAGTGGCTGAAAATTGGTGTTATACACAGGTAAAGTAAAACTGCGACCGTTAAAAGATCTTGCTTTCA
This sequence comes from Glossina austeni, assembly GCA_000688735.1. Lineage (NCBI taxonomy): Eukaryota > Metazoa > Arthropoda > Insecta > Diptera > Glossinidae > Glossina > Glossina austeni. The sequence goes on along the minus strand of KK502851.1, from coordinate 156,069 downwards.
TATCAATATTTTATTGTTTCCCGTTTTTGAATCCGTTATATTTCTAGGTGAAAGTGGTCAAATTTAGTTATATGTGGACCATAAACAATTTTAGTTTTTGTCGCGAGGAAATGGGTGAAGTTTTAAAATCCTCCACATTCTCTGCCGGTGCTAACGATAAATTAAAATGGTAATGAGATCGTATATATATATATATATATATATATAAATATATTTTTAAAAATATTTCTTAAAATCTATTTATTTTTTTAATATTTTTCAACCATTTATTCCAGGTGTTTACGCGTCAATCCGAAAGGTTTAGATGAGGAAAGCAAAGATTACTTATCATTATATTTATTATTAGTCTCCTGCAATAAGTCCGAAGTTAGAGCCAAATTTAAATTTAGCATCCTTAATGCGAAAAGAGAAGAAACCAAAGCCATGGAATCACAGAGGTAATAATTTTTGGCTTTTCTTCACGAAAGAAATTGCAATTTTTATACCCCACACACTTATGGCACACTAAGTTAGAGTGGACGGGTGTAACACGTAGCAGGGCTTAAGATAGACTCACCTTCGGTCTTTTCGGAATCAAAGCCTGTCTGTCCATCTGTTCGCCTGATATATGTCCATGTAAATTTGTGTTCAAACTACAGGTCGCAATTTTTGAGATATTTTGATGAAATTTGGTATGTGGCGTGTGTTGACCTAAGGTCGAATACTATTGAAAATAGTTCGGATGGGTCCGCTTTTTCGACCACTCTCTATATAACGGCCTTTTCTGAAAAGTCCGCTATGCGGAAAAAAATTATAATTTCCAAAATTTCACGGCAACAGTGGCTAAGTAGTAGTATTTCGGCATTTTGAATTGGTATGAAAACTTTGGACCGAGCGGGGTAATTTTTGAACCCCTTCTTATATAACAAAAATTGAAGTTCCTACCAAAAGGTATAATTTTCAATGCTTCATGATGAAAATTATATCATAACCGTAATTTGACATAAAAAAAACAACTGTACCAAATGTGGACCATTTCGGTCTATTTATTGGATACCCTAACAAGAATTTTCACGAAAATTGATCCTTTATAGAACAGAAAAGTCGTAACTTTTGATATCCGATCCATAATAGTAATTTCCTACAAAAATAAAAATTGCGGTTACACAACTTGGTGTAGGGTGTTTAAAGGTCGGCCTTGCCCGACTATAATGTTCTTTCTTGTTTTTTTTTTTTCTAATCTTTATATTTTATTATTCTGTCATTTTGCAGAGCTTATCGTTTTGTTCAAGGCAAAGATTGGGGCTTTAAAAAATTTATACGTAGAGATTTTTTGTTAGACGAAGCTAATGGCTTGCTCCCCGAAGATAAACTAACCATATTTTGTGAAGTTAGTGTGGTAGCGGATAGCGTTAACATCTCTGGTCAATCGAATATAGTGCAGTTTAAAGTACCCGATTGCAAGTTAAGCGAAGATTTAGGCAATTTATTCGACAATGAGAAATTTAGCGACGTCACGTTGGCTGTGGGTGGTCGTGAATTTCAGGCCCATAAAGCTATATTAGCGGGTAAGTTAAATATGATAAGAAAAATTTAAAAAATTTTATGCTTTATAATGCATTTTGCGAAGAGCTGTGAGGAGTTGCCTAAGTTTAGATAGGGAGCGCTGTTACATTTTAATCAACTTATGCAATAAAAGTTTACTTTGAAAATTTATTTATTTTCCTTATATTTTATAAACCAATTTACAAAAATTACGGTTTAAAAGGCGCCGGGCACCGAGATTATAAGCGTCGTTAGGTATTAGAAAAAGCTAGTGAAACTAGAGACTGTACGGTAATAAATTAAATATAATCTCTAGATATCAACAATTTCGAGTTTTCGGAAAGAAACCGAATTTTGGAAATTATGTCTGTTAGCCCCCTCTCAAGGCTTCCGTTAATTGTTGATAAAGAACACTCGGAAAGAATGTTCGTTAGCTGCTGATAAATCTTTGGAAAAAATATGGCTGACAGATAAGGGGACATCACAAGAAACAGTTGTGAGAGGTTCAGTTCTTTCATAACAACGTTTAGTATTGAATAAAGCCTTATTCGCTCTGACGCAAGCTAAGAAAAGGCATTCGGCTCCGGTAAAGCGATACGTGTAGTCTGGTTTGGGTTGACTGATTTCAGAAACACCTCGGAATGATTCCATTGATCAAAATTAATAGCGGCTTTAACTGTGTAGTGCTCGTTTGAGGAAGATAAAATGATTTAGATATATGAGACGGACAGGCGAACAAAGGGAGGATGCTGACACAAGTGATCCAGCCACCACAAGCATTTCTGGAGCTATGGCTAAAAACTGTTACCTTAAACACAAGTCTATTACGTGCATTTTTTAATAGTAAACAAAGACTGCAGTCAAATGAATGACATATGGATATATAAGAACCCAATTTTTCCATTATGCGGACTAAGAAAAATTTGTGTTAACGTTAATAATAACTTTCTTTCCTACTTCCGTTCAAGTAGCAGAGTTTTAATGAAATTTTTATTTAATTTCTTTCAAAAGCTCGCAGTGATGTCTTTGCTGCCATGTTTGAGCACGAAATGGAGGAACGTAAATTAAATCGTGTCGCCATAACCGATGTCGATCATGAAGTGTTAAAGGAAATGCTGCGATTTATTTATACGGGCAAGGCGCCAAATTTGGATAAAATGGCCGATGATTTGCTAGCAGCTGCCGATAAGGTAAAATATATAAAAAAGATTTTCTATTTTTTTTTTTTGCAAATTTTATATGTAATTGAGCAAAATTAATTTTCTCCCTTTCTGCAGTATGCCTTGGAAAGACTAAAAGTAATGTGTGAAGAGGCGCTGTGCGTTAACCTTTCGGTAGAAACAGCCGCCGAAACCCTTATATTAGCTGATCTCCATAGTGCCGATCAACTGAAAGCACAAACCATAGATTTTATTAATACGTAAGTGTGGGAATTTAGAATATATATATAAATTTAGAATTGTATGCAATACCCAAAAGAACTCGAAATAGAGCCATTGGGATATTTTGATGCAATTTGGTACATCCACATGTTTTGGGACCAGTGACGAACGCTATTGGAAATAATTTGGATGAGACTACTTCTTCGATCACTCCCCATGTAAAGCTTTAATTTGAAAAGTAGTTATATGAATAACTGTATTAAATGAAGTGATGTAGGGTATCTGATGGGAGGTCGTGTCCCAATTTGTCCTGTTTTCATTTTGCAGGAAATAATTTTTATGATATTTTAATCACATTTGGTGTATCCACATATTTTGGACCCAATGACGAACGCTATTGAAAATGGTTTGGATCGAACCACTCCCACATAACACCTTATGTTAAAAAGTCTTTATATGAATAACAGTAGGGTTGTGTAGCATATTTAATACTGGACCGTGGCCCAGTATTGTGTTTTTACTGTTCTTTTTTTTTTTTTGAAGCAAATTTCTTGGCCATATAATGAAATGTTTTACTTGAGGGAGTATGTGTAATACTGCCCTTTGAGGTTTGTACGCCTTCTATTCTGCAATTGCAAAAGGACCATTCACGTCCACAGAAACTTATGCGATTTCAATTGATTCTTGAACATTGATGAGTTGCGTTAGTGAAAGAAATTATTTTGATTTCCGTCCGACGACCTTTTCTCCGTCATAGAAAGATGTTACAAACAACTAGAAAAAAAACTCGTTTTTTTTTGAAAAGGGTTTCAATGAAAACGTTTGCAAAGGATTTGGAAAGTTGCCTAAGGAAAAATAGGACAGTTATAGTATAGGTTGGAATTTTATTTTTGCCCCGATATACAATATTTGTAATTATCTCGATTTTTTCAATAATTTTAATTTCTTTTATTTCTTTTTCATATTCAATATAGTCATGCCACCGATGTTATGGAAACACAAGGTTGGCAAAATATGATCACAACGCATTCACATTTAATTGCGGAGGCATTTCGGGCGCTCGCAACACAACAAATCCCACCGATTGGACCACCAAGGAAACGTGTAAAGATGAGCTGAAATTTTCGCTGTAGTCTCATAAGTAATCATAATTTAAATATAATTATAATGATAATTAAAAATAATAATAATAATAATAATAATAATAATAATAATTACAAAAGTAACAACAAGAAAAATAACAATAATAACAGTAGCAGCAACCACAACAACATCAACAACAACAACAACAACAAAAACAACAACTATAAAAACACAAAAAACTACTACTATTACGATTACTATTATCATTATTATTACATATATAATTACTATTACTATAAAAATTATTTTAGAAACAATCACAACAATAACAACAACCATATAAACATTATAATTAATTTTATATTTAACAAAACAAACAATTTTAATTGTGATTATTATGATAATTACTGCAGTGTTGACAACAGTAAAAACAACAACAACAACAATAATAATAATAATAATAATAGTAAAAACAACACCTTTAAGAACAGTAGCAGACCTTTTTTTAGAGATGATAATGATAGTGATGATGGTGATAATTTGATTTTTTGCAAAAATAAGGACACCAATAATAAAAACAACAACAACAACAACAACTATTACAACTACTACAAATATTACTACTACTACTACTACTACTCCTACTCGTACTATCCTTACTACAATAATTCAAATATTTATAACAAAATTGTTGGCAATCATTCGTGCATTCAGTATAAATTGAAATTTGCCGATCGGAAGAATTGCAATCAAAACGAAGCAACAATAGCAGCAGCCACAGCAAAAACATATTACTTAATATGAGAGTAAAAATGGTTTTCCTTAGATTTTCATTATTATAAAACAAAAAAAAAAAAAATAAAAAAAAAAATCGAAAATTATAGATTTTTTGTAGCTAAAGATTGCTTAAGCGTAATAAACGACTCGGTCTGAAAATATTATAAGTTATTTATGCAAAATTCAAAAATAATGTTATAATAACTAAGCGAAATGTTGGATAAAAGCAGACATTGTCGTCTTGTTTTCTTGTACTAATTCATTAATTAATGATAGATAATTAATGAAAAGTTTTTGCTTATGTGTATATAGTTAGAGATCATCATCACTGCTGACAGTCTTAAAAGAGTTGTGTGGTGTAGTAACAACAATTTTTTTTTCGTAAGATTGTCATATAAATATATTTCGCGTACTGTGTGTGTCGTCTCATAATTTAAAAAGACTGGAATTTATTGGAAAAAGAAAATTTAAATTTTTTTTACATTATTCTTTTCAATATTATCAAATGAAGCGTTTATAAAATCTTTAAAAAGACAAAACAAAAAGAAAAAAATGCTGCGGCTCTATTAGAAAATTATTTTTAATTAATAACCTTCATCATATATACTTTTAAAATTAATCCAAAAAAGAAAATGAATTATAGGAGATTGTACGCAAAAGGAAAAAAAAAATTATAGTAATAATAAAATATGCTTTTACTCCTTCATTAGCGGGCTTACACGAAGGACAAGGACAAATTGAATGAAGTAAGAAGATAAGAAAAGAAACAATCGTATAATATATTAAATAACATATAAGAAGAAGAAAAATGTTTGCAAGCCTTTCCCTTTCCAACGAATGCAACCTAAAGTTGCAGGCGATTCGAAAACGACTCTCTTCACATTTCGAATTATTAGCAACGGAACATAATTGCAACTAAAAGGAATTGAATGAGGTAAATAGCTGCGTTTATCGGGCTGATATAGGTTAGGGACGCAAATGATGGTCACTCGGTCTGGAAAATAATTGTAGACTTAAATTGGCTCGATATAGATAATGCCACCTTCCCTCGCCTACTTTTCTTTAAAATGGTACCCTTTCAACTTGGCACACCTGGATGTTAATCGTTCGCCCACACTTGCCATTCTTGATCTCCTTTTTTGTCCATCTACGGATTTTATTTATTAACATAAAGAATTTAAACATGCTAAGACAAGCTTACACTTTACAATGAATGAGTATTAATATGCACTGGCAATAGAACGTTTTCCGTTTTCATTATCATTAGTAATGTTCCTAGTAAAAGAAGAAGAGCAAAATTTACGAAATTTATGAGCGAAGATGTCCAGTAATGCGACAGTAATGCGACAGTAATGACTAAAAACTAAGGTAGACCTTTTAAATGTTCGCATGGATCATGTGAAGGAAACGTTGTCCCTTACTATCCATGATAAGCTTAGAAAAAGATAGAAACCAATCTAATGAAAGTAAGGCATATAGTTTAAAAGAAGGGGTTCGAAAGGTTTGCATGACCATGCTTATAAAAGAAAGAAAACAAAAGTAATGCAAATCTCGAGTACTCCTTTCAGTCCCTGTCGGAAAAGTTGCAGCTGTAGCACAAAGAAAATGTTTCCTTTTTCTACGGTCAGCTCAGGGAACGTGAAAGCCAAGCATAATGAAAATAGCTACTAAACTTTGAAGTAAGCTCCTGATGCGTTTGGAAAGTTAAAAACAAACCGAAGCATAATAAAAGAAGCGATTAAAACTTACAGGTTCCCTGATGTGAATACTTGCATGCATCGCGAGTAAGATTTTTCTTATTTCTGTTATCAGTTATACGCTAGACCTGGGAGAAAACCAAGCATAATGAAAATAGTTACTAAAGTTTGAAGTAAACTTCTAGTGCGCTGAAGAAACCGAAGCATAATAAAAGTAGCGATTAAAACTTGAGGGCCACTTGAGGTGAATACTTGCATGCATCGCGAGTAAGATTTTTCCTATTTCTTGACCTAGGAGAGAAAGAAATCATAATGAAAATCAAGATTGGAGCTTGTATTATCCGTTTAAATCTTGGGAACTCATTGCGAAAATACCGACTAAAACCATATTTGCAAAGAGATTCTAAAGAAGATGTGCTTTCTCTCTGCGTCTCACAGCAGCTTAGGAAAGGAAAGAAACTGAGCAAGTAAAGATTTACGGCATCTGCATGCAATGCGAGCCTTTGGGCTTACGAAAGTAAAAACAAGCAAAATGGAAGAGGAATCAAGAGGAAACTTGTTGCGAAAATAACAAACGAATCCTAAGCTGAAACTTTTAATCAATATGTAAAGAGGACTTTTCTTCTTTTCTTCTTCGCCATCAGTTTGGGAAAAGGAAACACACAACGGGATGAAAGTAATAAAGAGACGTTGATGCAACCTAGATTTTGAGCACTTATACGAAATGCGAAACACTCTTTTGTTATTGCAATGAACTTATGCAAGGAAAAAAATAAATAAACATAACCGAAGGATGGAATAAAGCTCTTTGGATTCTTTTACATTTTGCAACTAACGCTTATAATCTGAGGTAAACGTCTTCCTGTAATGTGAAGGAAAGAATAAGGCTCCTAGAAACCATTTACATTTTGCAAGTAACGAATAAGATCTGAGGAAAAACCTTTGAATATCATGTAATGTGAAGAAGCGGTCCATTCTTCCTATCATCACAAACAGGAGTAATCGAAGGAAAGAGTAAGGCTTCTAGAAACCATTTACATTTTGCAAGTAACGAATAAAATGGATTAGAGAGAAACCTTTGAACACCTTCATGTAATGTGAAGAAGTGGTCCATTCTTCCCATTATCACAAACAAGCCTAATCGTTAAGATGTAAACCTTTCAAAACCTTCATGTAAAATTGTCCATTCCTCCCATCATCACAAACAAGCGTGATCGAAGGATAGACTAAAACTCTTTGGATCCTTTTAAATTTTGCAAGTAAAGCTTATGATCTGAGGTAAACCTTTGATCACCTTCCATGTAATGTGAAGAAGATTCTTTGCATCAGCAGTTTATGATGTAAGAAAACGGAAGTACAAAGGAAGGTTTATAACAATCAGTAGAACCCTAGCATGCCATTTGCTGTACAAGATAAGGAAGTGCCAAGAAAGGCTTGTAGTAGTCATTTGAACCACAGCTTGAAATATGCTCCTTCCACAATTAGTAAAGCAATTTGGAATAGGAGATGGAGTTTATAAAAGCGTTAAGCAAAAATATGCTTCAAAATCAATGCAAATTCTTAACCTTGTCGTCACTAGGTCTAAAGGAGGCAATAATAATAAGCAAGCACAATTAATGGAAGTAAACGTAATAGCATGAGAGAGAGCGCGAATACACTTTTTTATAATTCATTCTCTTTTAAATTTTTCCAATTGCATCTGATTGGTGTGTAATTGATGTTTTTTAAAAAATTCATTCTACAATCGTTTTACACCTTTTTTTTTTCCTATTCTACATAAAAAGTAATCATAAAATTAATGTTTATTATCGTTTTGTTTACTTTTCTAATTACATATTTTATCTTCATACCATCGCACACTCACTACTATCCAAACCTACCGCGACGACCATTACAGCCACCATAACGGAAGCACTGTAAAACACTCTTTAATATATATGTAAATAGTATCGTGTGAAATTTTTAAGAAGTATCAATAACTACCAGCAATAATGCCAACTATTGAAAAAAAAAAAAAAAAAAAAAAGCAGAAATCTTTAAAAACGAAAAAAAAAACTCAAAGCAAAATTATAATGACTTTAGAAAAGTTTGCTGTTTATAGTTAGAAAACAACAATCAGAGAAATTTTTTTAGCTCGTTATTGTGAGTTGGGTCGAAACTACACAGAGCCTGAAAGAGGGATAGAATTGATTTTGTTTACTCTTTATTTATTAAGAATATTAATTCAATTTCTTTTATCGAATACCGAACAAAGTACTTTTGTAGAGCAAAGGAAAAAAGACGAGAAAGTACGATATGTATGCATTCGGAAGATTGTCTTTGATATTTTCTTTAATGAGATCTGAAATTGATGCACTTAAAAGATGACCACGCTGATCCCCTTTCCTTTATTTCTTCTATCGTATCATAAATTATTCATATCCGGACGATTGTCTTTGAGATATTCTTTAATGAGATCCAAAATGGATGCACTTAAAAGATGACCACACTGATCCCCTTTCTTCATTCCTTTTATCATATCATAAATTATTCATATCCGAAAAATTGTCTTTGATATTTTCTGTAATGAGATCCGAAATCGGTGTTTAATGACTTTGGATTTCTTCAGGTACACTACTGTAGGTAGACTACTTTTTCTCTCAAATTTGTCAGTGGTGGCTTAAGTTGGTTGGCAACAATGGCAGTGTTATTCAATTGCGGCTTTTATCTGAGCATAAGTTACTCTGCTAAAGTTCTTTCTTCTGTAAGAAAGGGTAGTTCGATCAGTCATCCATTAGTAGCTTTCGATCTTTATTCGTTCAACTGAAAATTACGTCATGCGTACTGCACGTCCGTAAATGTCTTTTATTGGTTACGACTTGGCTGATCATTAACGTGAGCGTTTTCCTTTCCGATTTCTTCCATTGCAATATAAAGCTGAAGTTGGTTCAGCTGGCCTTGCGAGTGATCCGCGTAAACTCGCATGATTAGCGAAATTGTTTAAGTGATACACAAACATCTGATCATATCTGATTGGTAAAATCATTTGTCCGTCCAACTACCTTCGCTCGCTCGCGTCCCTCATCAACCCCGTATATCAGCTAAGATGGCTTCTGATTGTGTTATCGAAAGTTTTATAGTGAATGATATAAAAATCTTTTCTTTTTCTTCTTTCTCCTCTTTTCTAGCTCGCTCTATACGCAAACAAATTAATGTTGTTTTTTCTTGTAATTTTATATACACTTTTTTTTTGTTTTTTTTAGTCGCTATATAAAAACTAGAAATAAAATAAATTCACTTTTCGAAAAAAATTCATTTATTTTGTTGCTTAAATATTGTAAAGGATAAAAAGAAGGAAGAAAATGTCTTTTAGTTAAAAGAAAAAAAAAATAATTGAAGTTGAAATGAAGTTTTCACTTTTAATTTTTTTGTGTCACATTACCCGCAGTTTGTTTATATTTTATTTTTTCATATTTTTTTTAAAATTAATTTCTTAACATATAAGCTATTCTTTTATTAATTCATTTTTCTTTTTTTTTCAACATTCTAAAGCATTTTGTAATATTCATCGGTTTTATTTTATTTGTATTATTATTATTATTATTATTATTTTTTTTTTTTATAATTTTAAACATTTGTGTAAACCCGTTTCTTAAGTAAGACATCAGTTAGTTTTATTTACATATTAATGTTAAAACAAAAAGAAAGCAAAAAACAACAAAAAAAACAAAAATACATAAATGGAAAAATTTCAGAGCAAATCTAAAATATAATTTAAAAGAATTTTATTAAAAATCGAGAAAAAAAAAATTCTTCCAATTATTTTTGTTTAATTTTTAGTTCAATGTAAAGGAAAGCTTATGAAAATTTGTGGACATATTGCGAACCAATGATTTTCTTTTCAATTCGTGAAACAAACCATTTGACGACATTTCCCTTTCTCTCTCTCCCTCTCTTTCTTACTTTCTGTCTGTCTCTCTCTTTATCTTCTCTCTCTCTCTCTCTCTTTATCTTCTCTCTCTCTCTCTCTCTCTTCATCTATCTTCCACCTCTATCTCTCTCTCTCTCTCTCTCCCTTTGTCGCTTACTCTGTCTATCTCGTTCCACCTGAATTCCTTTCTCTTTCTCTGCCCATCGCCTTCTGTCTGTCTCTCTTTCTCTCTGACCCTCTTTCTTTCTCTCTCTGTTTCTATCTCTGTGTCTCTTGTTTACTTTTTATTTGTCTCTCTGTCTGTTTGTCTTTCTCTCCCTCTTACTTTCTGCCCGTTTTTTTATCTCGATCTCTCTTTCTCTCTCTCTCTTTTTCTATCTCTATCTCTCTTGTTTACTTTCTGTCTGTTTCTCTGTCTATTTGTGTCTCTCTCCCTCTTTCCTATTTTCTGCCCGTTTCTCTCTATCTTTCTCTCTTTCTCTCTCTCTCTCTCTCTCTCTCTCTCTCTCTCTCTCTATCCCCCGCTATTTATCTCACACACACACTCCACCGTATATCTTCCACCTGCCTCCCTCTCACTCTCCCTCTATCGCTCGCGCCACCTGAATTCCTCTCTTTCTCTGCCCATCTACCTTCTCTCTTTCACTCTCTATCTTTGTCTTTGTTTTACTCCATACGCCTAGCTTAAAGGTACCTGCTCTATTGCAGCTGTAAAGTCCCTCCCTAACTATTAACCCGTTAACATCTCCATTGTGGCTATCCCGATATACGGCAATTTTTAAGAAAAGCTCAGCATATCTGGAGAAAAGCGAGTTACGCAAACATCTGCTTTACTGCTTACTTGATTTGGCCACGAAACCCTTTAAGATTTTGAGCAGTAAGTTCTGCGGCAGCCTGAAAGATCTCTTGTTAATTGATGTAAAAGATATAAATGATAGCGTTTAGGCTGCAGAGCAAGCGATATGATCTCATGTCGTTATTAAAACAGGTCGAACGTTCCCTCAATCCGTTTCTGGTTCAAACGCTAAAATAAGCAAACCTCTGCATGGATTCAATCTAAAGCAAGTTATTGTTGCAGCTCGAAATTTTCAAATTTGAAATTAGCAACGAAATCCTCCTTTTGTAATTACAAACCACTCCACATTTTTGCTTGTACTGGTCGGCTTGTTCAGTTTAATGCTATATTCTTTCTGTTTTCACAGAATTTGACTGACGTATATATATATCACTAGACACTTAATGAACCGATTTTTACCCTAATTAGCATTTTGCATTTAAATGGGTATGGAGCACGGGAAACATGATCAAATTTGAAGATAAAGGGAAATCTTTATAAGAAATTGATATATACCTTTAAAAAGTATCTAGAATATTGACTATCTGATGTATGTAATAGGTAGAAAGGACATGGTCGTCTCCGAGGGAATCATTGACACCCATCACTTCCAAGCAATATGACATCACCTGAGGACGTACTACTCTGAAGCTCGGAACACGGAAGGAAAAATAGCATGACCTTGGAAAGGTTTTCACTTTCAATATCTTCGATTGTAAATTAAAGGTTTAATCTTTTTGCTGTCTTTGCACCTTTGGGCCTGAACGAGCATTTTAAGTCTTAGATTAATATCTTCCACGGATTTTAACCTAATTTCTTGTATAGGTTGAGCGTGTTTATTAGCGTATTCCCACCATTTTCAGACTTGATGCGCAACTTTCAAGTAACAGTATATCCACCGAATTTCACTTTTATACCACAACTTTTCCGATAATAACTCAATGAGAAACGATATATATACATATATATATAAATATACACATAGGCAAACGGATAGGACAAAATCGCATTGAATTCCGTCAAAATTAATAAATATTGAAAATTTTGTACCTTACACTACTTGTTGTGCAAGGGTATATTAAGTTTGTGGGTCCGCACAGAGGGAAGGACTCGAGATAGACCAACCCTTTATTGTGCCAATCGATTCAGAATCACTTTTGGAATCAATCGACCAATTTTGTTCGGCCGTCTGTCCGTTTTGTTTTCTTGTGCTCAACCTGTGTATACGTTGCAGTTTTTGGTGAATTTTTGATTTATGGAACTCGATATACCGACAGTTTTTTGGCCCAATGAATAACTGTGTGAAAGGAAGTAGAGTGTAAAGTGAAGTGAAGGTCCGCGTCCCACTATCGTAGAGAATTACTTTTTAAATCGACCTTAGCTTGTCTGTCCGTCTACCTTTCAACCTATAGATCACATTTTTTGAGATATTTTGACGAAATATGCGACATTGACGTATTTTGGCCCAAGAACGAACGCTATTGAAACTGGTTCGGATCAGATTACCTTTTCGACAACATTTTCGTACAAAGCCGTTATATGAATATTTTTAGGGTGATGTAGGGTATTTAAAGCTGGACTGTGGCGCGCTATAGTGACTTGATTTGTTTGTTATGTAAAAAGTAATCGGAAAAGAAATAATTAAAATTATATAAAAAGTATTCAGAGGATAATAATTTAAGTGAACAATTTTTATATAAAAAAAAACAAAATTTCCAGCTCTTTTTTCCCATGGAAAGTTCTTTTTTTTCCCCCCTTATAGTTATGATCAGAGCGCATCAAGGAACTATAGATTGATTGAGACCGAATTCACATTGAATTTTTCCGCAAGTCATTGCTTGTTGTTGCTTGTGAAGCTATATAGCGAATATATTGAGTCTATATTCATATCTGATTTAAGATAGAGCTTAGCAGAGAGAGTATATGTGCCTATGTTTCTGATTAAAAATTTCAATTGCAATTAAACGGAATATGGTTAAACAGTTGCTTCAGCATAGTACGTGTAGGGACCCTGTTTTATATATATATATGTATGTATTGGTGGATATAAAAATATACAAAAAAAAAATTCTCTTAGAAAATCAACTTTAAGCAAAATGACAACAACAAATTCAAGAAAAAAAAAAAAATATTTCGTGTTTTCGATGTATAGTACGAGTCAATCTTCAGTTAACTCTTAACTATTAAACAAAACAAATAAATAAATAAAAATAAACCTATACATATAAAAAAAGTAATTAGTTTATAAAATTGTGTGTTTGTAGTAGTGTTTAGAGTTTGTATTCAATCATGGAAAATAGTAAATATTCATACTAAACTAAAAATAACGATAATGAAAATAATAAAGAGAAAAGAAAAAAAAATTGTAAAAAATTCAATATAAATAAAAAGCATATACACTAAATTTTAAATTTATATAACAGCATGAGTGTTACAAAATGTAAAACAATTCAAGTGTATGTGTGTTTAATGAATTTTTTTTTAATGAAAAAAAAAAGAAAAGAAAAGAAAAGAATGTTAAGAAGAAATAGAAACAAATCATTTAATTATGGTAAATTATAATAATAATAACGATAACAATAATAATAATAATAATTAATAATGAAAGAAAAAAAAAGAAGAAAATTGCAGTAATTTTTTATTTTCAAGCACACGATAGACGCAACATCTACAATAATAGGAAACGAGAAAAAAAAGAAAAAAAACAACTGCAACAAAACATCTTAAAAATGATAAATTTATAAAATAAATATTAAATATGATAAACAAATTATGCAAAAAAAAAAAAAACGATTTATTCACTTCTTTTAATATTTTTTTAAAGAGACTATTGGTCGAACTTTCGCGGAAAAGGGCAAACCACTATACACACATTTTTCTATCATTTTTGAAAATCATTTTTTCGCTTAATACATGCTCCGCTACCTTATAGAATATGTGATCATTTGGAAATATCATTTGCCATTTGGAGCTACCCCCCAAGCGGTACAACAACAATACTTGTGTCGAATCAATTGCAGCTGAGAGATTGAAGCTAAATGACTTGTTTTCTGATCGCTGTAATGCCTCTAAGGCACTAACGAATGTCTTTGGAAAGTGTTTAAAAGCATTTCCAAAAAAAAAGAGAAAGATATATGTTAGTATATCCACTTTAAGATAGCCTTTTAAGTAGCTATGAGACCGAGAGTGATTCCGAAGCTTTCATTGCTTCTACGAAGAAATTAAAAGTTTGGGATAAAGGATATGAAGTTACTTATGGATTCGGTTATAGAGTTACACATAAAGTGTAAAATGCGAAACAGGCACTTTCGAGCAAAACGCCGGCGAGAGAAGAGACGAAAAGCAATATGTTAACCTAAAAGGATTGTTTTATGCATCTGGTGTCGCCGACTAACACAAAAATATAACAAATAGTTTATTATGATAAGAAGACATGTTTCTTACACCCACATGTATCTTGAACCCATTTATCTCGACGAGCGATATTTTCTTCTGTTATTCAGCAAATTAACAATCGAAAATACGCTGGAATATGTAAGAAAGGCACAAGGTGAACACAGAGTTCTTTGTTTGGACCTTGGCAAAATTGGGGTTAGATTTGGTATATGATGTCATTTTTTACATTCAAATTTCTTACAATATCTTTGAAACTACATTCTTATAGGAATACATAGGAATTTTTCGATAATCTGCTGGAAACATTTTTATACCATCGCCGAAGGATGAGGGGCTATATGTGTACAAAAATGAGACAAATTGGTCACGCATACCCAATATTATAGCGTATTAAAATTTATGTTTTTTTTCAACACTTTTATAAGGCGCAGTCCTGATCGAATGTAATTTTCTTACTTGTTCACTAATCAAAGCGTTTCATGAAACCCATTTTCCTTCTTTTTTTTTTTGTCAAAAATTGCACGTTTTCATCCAGCCACTCAACTGTAGATATACGGATGTAGGTTAAACGATTTCTTTTTCTTAATTTAAATTTAGTCCAACCACGTTGCCTGGCGCAGAGCCACTTAAGCGAAAAAATGTCCCGAGAAAATGACAGCAGTGTTGCAATTTTGAAATAATTTTCCAGAATAATTAATTTTCCGATTTTTCTAATACTCCAAGGTATGTTTAAAATATGAACGAGTTTGTTGCAGTAGTTTACCCCCTTAACCTAATACCTGTCGAAAGTGTTACTTTTGCAAGTTTTATTAAGTGCCTTAAATTTGCATTTAAACGAGGTCATCGTACCTTTCTCGATAGGGCTTAGGCGTCTCAAAGCTGAAAAGATGCCACAACTGATGATTGATGACCGTTAGATTATAGTTTGCAAGTCGCCGATTGAAAAATTGTCTGATGATTGTTGTGTGATATGAATTAGAGTAGAAACATTCTCATCACGTGACGATCACTTTGGTTTAATCTTATAAGTCAATGCTATTTTACACCGTTGCAAGTTAAATTGTGGAACATTCTCGCATAGACGATAGCGAAAAGCCCTTTCATAAAAAACGTGTTGGGACATTATGAGGCGCAAGGGTCGATTCTAATCGTTCTATAAGGTCTGTAGTTTGTTTATATTATAACAAATGTAACGCACATAAAATCGAAGCGATAGAATGAACATTAGGATAAAATAAAATTCATTTAATTTCCGCGTTCCAAACCATTTGAATAAAACCCGACTCTTGGCAGGGGCGTAAGTACCTGGATTTTGCAAATTTATGATCTCCATATTCAATATATGTGTTAGATAAGCAACGCTAAACCAAACTAACCTGAAACGGACAACGCCAACTCCTGTATAACCCTTGGGAAGGTAAGACTGAAAGAAGAAAACAAAAAAAAGATAAATAAATAAAATATTTAAAAAAAAAGAGTAGAAGGAAAGCGAGTGAAAACGTTATAGTGGGACAAAGCGCATCATTAAATACCTGACACCACTTTGCTTTATACAGTTATTCATATAACGAGTTTTCAAAATAAATCTTTAGTTGGGGAGTGTTTGAAAAAATGGTCCGATCAAAAATCTTTTCAATAGTATTCGCCCTTGGGGCAAATTTCCTCAATTAAGAGCTCATCAAAAATTGCAACCTGTGAGTTGAACACAAGACAGACAAGAAGGACAGATAAAATATCCCGTATATGCCTATAGGCTTAGGTAGAAAAGTCTTAGTTTTAACATGTGCTGATGAAAATTGACCCATAATAGTAATTTCATACAAAATTTATCTCTATAAAATTGTGCGCAAACTCGGCCTATATTTCGGATCCTACCCTATATAAGGATTTTCATGAAAATTGATCCTTTGCGGCGCAAAAAAGTCTAAATTTTAATACGTTTCGATGAAAGTTAATCCATAATAACCAACTGTGCTGAATTTTGGCCGTGTACGTAAATTTTTGAACCTCTTAAGCGCAACCTTTCTTGCGTAAAGTAAGCCTTTATTTGTAAAGAGATGCAATCTTTAATATACAGTAAGCTCCTATAAAAACAAAGTACAATTTTTATGTTCTATGGCAAAAATTAGAATTGTGTTACACAATGCGGTGTAGGGTATTCAACAGTCGAACTAGTCCGAGTATAATGTTTTTACTTGTCTTTACCTGCAAGAAAACGCTGACCAAAATTAATGCAAGCGCTTAATAAAATCGTTAAAAATTTCCAAAGAAAGCTGTCGACAACGCTTTACTCCATTCTTTTTTTCCTAGACTTTAAATTCGAATAAAATTCTTTCACTAATCACCACATTTGTACCTGTAGACAGTGTAAATCATCCCCATAATGCTTTTGGAGATAGGCTATGCTTCTATAGAGTCATTGGCATTTTGCATTGAACTGAACTGCACCACCATCCCCCCATTTTTTTCCATATAACGAGTTTTCAGAACAGGCCGTTATACGGGGAGTGGTCGAAAAAGTGGACGGATGCGACCGATGCGAATTTTCAATAGCTATTGTCCTTGGGTGAAAACTGTACCAAATTTCATCGAAATATCTCAAAAATTTCAAACTGCAGTTCGAACACAGATTTTCAGGAACAGACATCAGACGGACAGACAGCCTTAGATTAATTCAGATTATGATTTTAAATTGATCCTGGTGGGTCTATCTTAAGCCCTGCTGCGTGTTACATACGTCCTACAGTAACTTAATATGCTCTGTACCACAAGTGGTTTAAAGTATAATTAAGTGGACCAACTTTGAATCACGTAAGTCTATATGTAAGATATCTCGAAAAAGATTTAATTTTTAATATTTTATGATGAAAGTTGATTCATAGTAACTATTCAGCAAAAAAATTAGCTGCAGGAAATTTGGACAACACAGATCTAGTGTTTAGACTTTAACATATACATAAAGGTTATCATAAAAAGGAAGCCCTTACGTGTAGGGAAAGTATAGTTTCTAGTTTTCTATGAGGGAAACTGAAAATTATTAAAATTTTTAGGAAGTAAATTAAGTTTGTAAGACATGGATTAAGTCATATGAGATTTGAATCTTCTTCAATATGCGAGCTTTCATGAAAATTATGCCTCTGCATAAAGATCCTGTGTAAGTTTTGTTGTATTGTAACCAAAACTAGCGAATCATTTTGCTAGGGGGAATTGGTCTAGGGTCGGCCTTAGACGACTATAAAGTTCTTGTTTTCTTTTTTTTTTTTCAGTCACGATTCTTATAGAAGCAGGGATGTTATAAAGCATTACAGATGCGGTATTTTTCTTGCGAAAACTTTTTATAGAGGAGGCGAATATTTTGTCACAAAGATCGTAAAGCAATGTTAATTATCAGATAAGACGGCGAGCACAACGCATGGTCATTGTTCAGAATAGAAATTATTTTTGCGAAGGCATTAAAATTGTTATGAACTTTTTTTTATATTAGTTTTTTTAATTATTTATTTCCTACTAAAGCAATAAAGAAAATAATCAAAATAATTGTTTTCTTTCGTTTCTTCCTTTTACTTAGTTAATTGTTATAAAAAATATATATAAAAATCAAAAGTAACCGAAACCGTGCACAGATTTGGAAGAACAATAAAAAAAAGTCGTAATCGTTAGGAAACTTGGATCTTAAAATAGCAAATTCATTATGAAATACGGTATTGTTTGGATCCTTATCTGAGCACATTAAACACGAATGGTGGTCAAGGTACGTTTTTCATCCAAAATATGTCAAAAATTGCGACCTATAGGTTGCATAAAAGAAAGCAAGGCAGAGAGACACGCTTTGATCGATGCAAAAAGTGAATTTGAAATGATCGGTATAATAAAGGGTAAGTCTATCTCAAGTCCTTCTGTATGTTGCATACATCCAAATAAGCTTAACACATATCCTTTTTTGTGATGTAGGGCATAAAAATGTATTTATAATAAAACCAATCAATAATGTTTAGCCATTTGAAGAAGAAGAGGCCAACTCGCAGAGAAGAGTCATAAATAAAATGTGCCTGAAACAAGAAGACGAAAGTGTACCTAAGAAAATTACATCACCGTTACAAAAAAAAAGTAAAAGAACATGCTCTATAACACGCAGTGAGTCCTATTTTCAAAATAAAACTTTTTGCTGTATAGGCGTAATGGGCGTTGTAGACGTCTCCTTTGAAAGCCTTGGCTCACCTCCAAATGCGTTTATAATTTTGTAGGCGATAGATTAGTTTTCGCTAAAGAGAGACTATTTAACACAAATACTATACAGTTGCGCAGACAGACAGATGGACAGATGGACAGGTTTAGGTGCATTCCAAATTTGAAACTGACCAAGAATTTATGGGGTTTTTGAAGTTTGTTTCTACGCGTTCTATAAAAATATTGAAAGAGAAATAATATACAATATTGGTTAGGCGTGGTCAATTTTTCCCACATTTGTTGACGTATTACAGCATCGCCCATAGAATATACATTCAAATTTTTTCTTTAGTCTGAGTTTTTTGCCCTTTTGAAAAACACAGAGGTGTTCTCAGTTTACTTGCTATTGTGGGCGTGTCCTTCGATCGATTTGGCCTATTTTCAATACCAAATGGCATGCAAGAACTTCCAAATTGTAAATGTCAAAATTTTTCTTTTTTTTTTCAATTTTAATGACTAATCACTACCAACTCAAAACAGAACTGTCTCGATTGACAAAAAAAAAAAAATCCAATCACAAAAGAACAATCGCCTGCTAATTTTCCTACACCCGGTCAAAGTGAGTAAATTTATTTGCGCAGGGGCTGTGGAAAATTTCATCAGTTAGTAGAAGGATATGAGCGATCCAAGAGAGTAGTTAATATCTCCAATATTTTCGTCTGATGCTGATAATAAATGGAAAGGGTAACGTGATATATAAAACTTTTGCCGCACTTGAGAATTGAACCCACGACCAGACCATTGAGTTGCTAATCGAGACTCTTGCCTACTCGGCCACATATAAAATAAAATATATAAACTCTAAATAAATTATTCCTTAAATGTTGTCCTTTATAGGCACCTCCAACTGATGATCGTGGATGAGAAAACTAATTATTGTTTGTGAGACTGCCGAGGTGAATACCGTTAATATCTCTGATGAATCGAAAAAAAT
The DNA here is from genome assembly GCA_000688735.1 of Glossina austeni. Classification (NCBI taxonomy): domain Eukaryota; kingdom Metazoa; phylum Arthropoda; class Insecta; order Diptera; family Glossinidae; genus Glossina; species Glossina austeni. The sequence goes on along the minus strand of KK502851.1, from coordinate 136,304 downwards.
AAAGAAAAAAAATATTCAAAGACTCGTTGGCAGTGGGTGAACATGAAGTCAAGGCCCACAAATCTGTACTAACTGGTAAGTTGAAAGGGAAGAAATCTTTCAAATTCTATAACAGTGTTACCAATTATGTTTTAGTTAGACTTGTGCTTATAACTCCTCGGAGGTAAGGAAATAAGGTCACTTAGGTTTGGTTCCACACGTTTCGACATTTGTAGAATATTTTGGGAACTTGTTGACTTTCGCGTAAAAGCACATCTGAAAAATATCGAAATCAAAATTGAATGTTCTTGGAGAAAAGCTGATCTCGAAAACACAGACTGGCTCGCAATTTTTTTGTTCGTACCCATAAATATCGCAGCATTTCCTCCCTTTATAGAACTCATACTGTTCTGAATATTGGGCAAGCTAAAGTAAGATTTCTTATAAAGCACTATATATATCAGAAAATATTTACCTTATAACGTCAAACATATATTTGCCTAACCAATGACGCTTGGTAAATATCTCAAATGTGGAATCATTACGTTGTTATTTAGGAACGAATTTTTAGCTAAGTTATGAGTAAGGGGTCAGTGCGTCAAGTTCCAAGTCGATTTAATTGTATGCGTCTACTTTTCTTTCGGCCCCTAGTCTAATGTTGCAACACTCGCAACAGCAAAAGTTAAGACAGAAAGGTGATGTTTACCGTCTTTCTACCCAGAGATTGAATTTAATTGCGGTTGTGGTTTCCCGACAACAACATTGCTCAACAAAGTATGGCATAACTTATAGCTTTCTTTCTTAAGGCTTTACACGCTTTCAACTATTATAAAACTTGTCCCATCGAAACAACTGACACACACACATTTAGCAAAAACAATTTTTTACTTTAATGTATTGTTTCATAGCGAAAGCATTTTTTATTAAACTTTGCTTCCTTTTAAAAGCTCGCAGCGACGTTTTTGTTGCCATGTTTGAACACGACATGGGTAACACAAACTCAACCGTGTCATCATAACCGATATCGATCATGAAGTACTCAAGGAAATGTTAAATTTCATGTACACGGGCAAAGCGCCTAATTTAAATAAAATGGCCCAGGGCTTGCTGGCAGTTGCTGATACGGTAAAGTTATTTAAGAGAAATCTTCTTTCATAACTTCTTTTAAAATATTAAAACTTTTTTTGTTTCGTAGTATGTGTTAGAAGGACTTAAAGTATTGTGTGAAGAGGCTCTTAACGTAAATCTTGCCGCAGAAAACGTTGCCGCAATTCTAATATTGGCTGATCTCCACACTGCCGCTCAACTCAAAGATCAAACTATAGCTTTCATTAAAACGTAAGTTTTCTTTTAACGATATTTCATGAAAAGGGGTTTTATATAACACGACGATATACTCCTTTACGTTTAATTGTATCCATTGTCGTCTCGTATGCCTGCTTAATAAACACTTCTCAGTGGCTATTAGACTTTCTCTTTAAGATGCGAGTGATAAA